>MU966699.1:100186-155317 GCA_036418165.1 Cooperia oncophora
GCTGGATTCGAGCCGGATCGCAGAAATGAGCACGCGGTTTTAATAAATTTGCATTTCCTTAGTTTTTTCTAATTATTTAATTAAGAATTAAGAAGAAGAAATAAGAATTATTATAATTCAATTTGTTTTATTTACATCTACATTCGTTGCTCTTCAGTACTAGCCTTTGTCATCTTCATCACCCTCTATTCGGACTTTAAAGCATGAGCAATATCTCAAATGTTAGGAAATTGCGTTTTGCTTGTATTGTGTCATGTTTTATTGTCATGTTGTCCGTTTTTATTGTCATGTTGTGTGGGAATGCGCGGCCTCCGAGAAATATTGCAGAAGCAGCACAGTTGCTCTTGAGTTCTAGCCCTCGTCATCATCTTCAGTTCTTATTTTGGAGAACCTAAAATGTTACCCGCATAAAGAAATAGCGTTCTACTTGTAATCCAAAGCGCAATTACAGGACTTGGCAAAAAGCCAAGAGAGCTGCACGCGACCGCGCCGTGCGAACGGTGTTAGTGAAAACGTGAGTTTGCAAAAACGGGCGGCTTGGCGGTGCAAAAACGGGCGGCAAGGAATTACGACTTTCCCACGGTCCCGTACTCTGACCACGTGCAGTTTTCGGCGGGGATCACGACACATCGACAGCTGGGGGGCTGGTAGTCTCATACACCCTCAATGTGTTTAAGCGTACCATGTGTCTTTAATGGACTTCATAGGCGCTGAAGCTTAAGAATTTCCACAAACCGGGTATTGGTACCTGCTGCCCGACTTCAAACTTCCTCTCTTTTTCGCTTCGTTCAGAATTTCCTTTATGTTTTCCCTATACCTATTCAAGGACTCAAATTTGCCTGTAATAGATCAGTGCCTGCATATAATATTTAGCAAAGTTGTCAACTTTTCCTCGGATTCCTTCCCATTTCTGCTGGTGCCTTTCCCGCTGCTGCATCACTTGGGACCCTATATTCAAAACAGGAGATTCAATACAGAATTCTTGAGATTTTAATCGCTGAGCGCGACCTTTCATAAACAGGGTATTTTTGACCGCTCTTCGTTTGCATTAGGATGGTGCGGTGGTGCGGATATCTTTTGAAGTCCTCTTTCACAGGAGTATTCAACAAATTCCGCCGGTGGTGATGGCCATTTCTCCACGTGATGCCACTAGAAACTGCTCGCTTCTGCGGGCTAAGCTAAACGCGGACGCTCAAATGCAGGTGACAGGCCTCCGTGACAGGCCAACCTACGAATACCCCATGTCACTTCACAGTTTTTAACAATGCCACCTGAATACCGAAATAATGCTATGGCATGCGCAGGAGCCGACGCACACTCGGAGGACCCGGCGAATTTAACAATATGCGGAGGTCTCCCATGCAAGGACGGCATCGGGGGGCAGCCAGGCTAGTACGACAGTTTTGTAGCGTTTGGAAGGCTCGTGTTGCTACACTGAACATTGGAACGTTGACCGGGCGTTCGTATGAAAGCGACCTTGAGGCTTGATGCCTATGCCTCCGTCTAGGCATAGGCATCAAGCCTCAAGACTCGTGCTTTTCAACGTCACTTCAATTCTTCGATTCCTCACGTAGCCCCCCCCCCCCACAACATGCGCGCTGCACTGCAACCCAGTGCTAACTGACCCTTGAGCTTACGAACCCCTCCCTCCAGCGGACAAGTTCGAATTCCGGCCATGGGTTTCGCACAGCAATCACTACCATAGTTCCGTGGGAAAAGAGAAAAATCAGTCACTTTGTGAGTGGTTATTGAGCCACTTGAGCGCATCCCGCTCACGTCGGACCAAAACAATAATAAATGCCTTCTTTAGGTATGAGACAGTTATAATTTTTGTATTATAGATACAGGAAAATCATAATTTTTTTGACTGTGTTTCAGCTTGATAACTTTTTCACTACTGGTCAGAAAGACGCGTTTCAGGATGCTGACCGAATTGCTTACTTATACACATCTCCCTGGATTATCCAGCGTGGATCAGATGCATCTACTGGCTATTGCTGATACACTCACTCACTTTTCATCCGATGCTGCGGAAGAATTAATAAGTGCAAATTCAGGTAATGTGTGCTCGTGAACTATACATTTCAGAGAACTGTTTGCGCAAACTGGAGAGTAAACTGCTTGGTGGAGGGCACGGTTGATTGAATCATTGAAAGGCAGTTGGCACGGTAAGCTTCTAAGACGAGTAGGATTGATATCGTCTGGAAGGACAGAATACCGCTCTTTCCCAAGGAAGGTACCCTTATAAGGACCCATCGAACTGCAACATACCAACCCGGACGTCCGCCGCGCCCGTCCACCCATAAGCGGATGACCGTACTTGACTCGTATTGCTTCATTTGCGAAGTAAAGTAACATTTTAGACCGAGTACCGAATTATCGTGCCATATGCCTTTGATGAGTGTAAACTGTTAGTCAGCTAGAATACGTATCTTTTGTAACCAGCCGGAATAGATCTTTTTTTATGACGAGCGAATGAGAGACTGCTACGGCGATGGTCAAAATCAATCTCAAATGACACGCAGCTGTAGTGATCATGTTTGCAAAATGTGACCAAATGCTAGTCTGGAGGATGGATTAGTGTGCCAGAATTTTTCACTCATGAGTTCTCGTATAATCAAAGATCTATGGGACACTTCCAAACATCCTCAGAAAGTGTATTCATTACATGTGTAATATCCTAATGGCTCACCTTCAATCCGTGGATGTGCTCGCGTAAGTATTTCACACAAGTAAAGCACCCAACAGTTTCGTTACTTTCACCTCACCTACCTGTGCTCGAGTCACATAATATCCTTCTATTTTATAAAGCACTAACTTTGTGTGTCGGTTTGTCGGTCTGTATGTATGGTAAGTATGTATGTTTGTCCGTCCGCAAAATGCTTCACGGGTTCGAATTAGTGGACGGAAGAACGACCGCTAAGCAAATCGGAAATCGATTGGTGCAGATGTATCAATCCAATGTTTTGATTCATAACAGCCTCCAATATATAAGACAAGTCATTCGGTACGCTCGCCGCCATTGCACGAGCTGCTGCCGTGGCAGCTGGACATGTGCTCGTGCGGGGGCAGGGCGGGTGGAGCGAGGGAGGGGGGATGCGGCGCTACCGCCTCACGTGCTCAGCCCGACCTGAGCATGTTACACGTGAAGGAAGCAGGGGGGAGGGTACGGTGAGGGGCCCCTCCCCTCTACTTTCTAGGAGGAGGGGGCGTAGTGCACGCTTGGGTAGAATAATAGCAGGAGGGTAGGATACCATCGCTAAACAAAACTGTGAGCTAATCCATAATAGAGTAGCAAACTAAAGTAAGATGTTGTTTTGACTTGATAATCCCCACCCTATCTAAGACAGTTATTTCGTACATTCCGGGCCATCGCACAAGCTGCTTGCGTGCAGCTGGGTCTGGGCTCGCCCGTGGGTTGATCCATCTATTACGATTCGACCATAACGCATTATGAGCAGCTAAGTGGGAAAAAAAATTTTGTTGCCATCATGAAGTGCGCCCACCAAGCCATCTAAAGAGAAGGAGGAGAGCTCGGCGTTAGCCGGGCGATCCACTGGTTTATCAATAAGGAAGTGAGCTAGGTTTATATGTGTTTCACGATTTGACCTTCAGCAAAAACGTGTTCGGCATGGGGTTCGACGTTCAAAGCAATATTCTGGAATACAAGAAACGCAAAGAAGAACTTTATTGAACTCTGGCTTTGAACGATGGAAGAATCCATGCAGCCGTTTAAGAACCAGTTTGAAGGCCTGACTTGTGTATGAGTCCGGACATGCTTTCCCAGAGAATCTATTTTTGGTGGGAAAAGGATGCTATTGATGGGGACGATTTTCAGCTAAACGCTGTGATATCACTTGTTTAGAGAAAAAGAAATAATGAAAGAGAAACGTTTCGAAACCATACTATAGCATGTGATGGGAAAGTTGCTCGGGAAAGCTCTCAAAAATTCTTTTTTGTTTCAAGCTTATCTGGACTCCCGAGGCAGAAACTGTTTAGATTCCATAACTTCTTCTAAACAAGTTACACAGTTGCGAGCGTTATGAATTCCCAGGCAGACAGACAAGCAGATAGATGTAACAGTTTACGTATGGCAAGGGATACAAATAAGTAATAATTAAATAAATATAGGGTGGCTAAAAAGTACCTCACAATATTTCTTACTACATTCGAATGTGCCATTATAGACACCATACTGTAGCATTTTTCTGTACTTTCTAGGAACATGGGACCTTCTTAGTTTCTTGTTGGCGATCGTTTTAAACCATAAACACCGTAGTTTGCGAAGCTTGATAGAGGAGCTCCACTACCTGCCAACTGAAAACTTCATATTGAACTGACTAGAAAATAGCTGGTCACTGGAAATTGAAGCTGGCCAGAGAAAAACACGGTCAACCACAACTAGTCAGTGCATTGAGTTCACACTTATCGAAGAGAGATCAGAAATGACGAAATGGCCTTGGAGTCGATAGTAATGAGACAGAGAATCGCTCGCGGGTGAATCCAAAATATTGTGAAAGGTGCTAAGGGATTCGTAATTATCGGCTGTGGAAGGACTGCGTCTCGACACAGGGCCGAAAAAGGCATACGGCGTGCAATGAAGGGCTTGCGCGTTCCTTGTGAAGGAGTCATGGTGGTCAAATTAAAAATCTAGTCGCGAGCGGCCCTATATGAATACGCGGGAAAGCAACTAGAAGCAAGCCAAAAAAAATCGGAGTTATCTATCAAATTATTACCTAATATTCCTTGACTTGGGTACCGGAATATTGCGAATATAGATAAAGTATGCCTGGATGGACTGTTTTCAAATCATTAAAAACGACCCTGAGCTAACACAGATGTACGTGAAATCCAGGTTCCAGCACCCAAGTCCAGCGTCCGCATGACAAGATGATCCAGTAAATGCCTTCACCTCAACCCCATCAGACATCTTTGTGATGACTTGAAGCATGAGTCGAAGGAAAGAAGACCACCAACACGGGAACAGTTCCATGCATTTCAAAGAATTTAGAGGCGAATATCTGTGGATACCCCTGAAGCTCCTGTGGAGTTGATTCCACAGATGATGAAGGCTCTAATCAAATCCGTTAGTAAGTAAATCTTATTTTAGTATCTTCTTAAAATCTTATCTTCATCTTATTTTTCCCCGAAAGATGGTCGCTTCAATCTTATTTTTCCCCGAAAGATGGTCGCTGAGGGGTTAGTTCAGATGGCAGTGAGAAAGGGCTAAACCCGTGCTACGCGAGGCCTGTGGTGAAATTCTCCAGCTAAGGTTCAGGATCTCGAGCAGTGTCCTTTCCAAAACGTGTGGTCCTAAGCTGTGGTGGAGTAGGCAAACATTGGTGAATTGAAGGACAAAATGATGCGGATTTTTATCCCCTCTTTGCAGTTAATTACAGTAGGATTCGCAGGTTACCAAAGCGTTGAGAGGGAGGTGTAATACCCTGCGGTTAATCCCTCCATACACACAGTGTCACCGCCCTACTGGATTGATTTGCACGGCCGGTTGCGCCCTTTCTGGAAGATCTAGCCACTGGCGCTTCCGCGAGTGCTTTCCCTAGAGACACCCCCATATCCAATTTACATCACTGTTCAACCAGTCGGGAGCGGGAAAGAAGTTGCAGGCTGTAGTCACATACGCTCCTTGTTGAGTATTGGTGAACTCATGAGAAAACTTCGACTGAACTTCAATATTTTTTGTGAGAATGAGGGGCGTCTCATTCGTGCTTTTGGAACAGTCAAATGTGAATACTAGATAGCGAGCTAAGCACGAATAGGTTTTAATCAAGGAACGTAATAGGTACAGATGCAAGGCAGACGGCCTCCCTGGACGAGGTTTGTCTCTCAGGTAGAAGTCACTTGAGCAAAGCGATTGGGCCATTTCAGCGCCGTACTATGGAAAAGTATCAGGACCTAACTAATAGCAAATGACGCGTGTGTCTCCAACCACCTTAGGACTTGGTCGAGATTTATATAGCGTAGTGTGACGAGAATAATGACTTTCATCTACCGTTTTGTGTATGAGAAGCGCGACAGCGAGAGGCGGTAAAGCAACTGCGGTTTGCTCACCTGAACACTTTCCATATCCATACCACATAAGTGGATCTCGAAACAGCTGTTGGAAGAAATTTAAAGAAAACGTCACGAACTTTTGGGACAACCTCACATATACATGTCGCGCGCCTCCTTCTGTGATGCGGCCCGGCTTCGCCCGGTGGGGCGCGGCTCCGCCGCGCGTGCCTTTTCTCGTTCTGCTGCAATGCTCGACTGAAGTTTGGTTCCTCTCTCATCTGTACGCATGGTCTAAGTAAATTTATGTAGTAGTGGTAAGGAGCGTCGAGCAGGAGCACAGTTGAAAGAAAAGTCAGACATTAATCAAGTAATCTGACAAAACAGAAGAAAGATTGCGCATCGAAACTTCGTTCAGCTGACCATGCCGCCCATGTCCCAGAAAGAGATGCGCTGGCCTCGGGCGGCCAGCCAATTCGTACCAACTGTATCTGCAGCGACCGATCATTAAGAGTATGGCTGCCGATGCAGTGAGACTCGGATTCAATCACATACACCTAGGACCCCATAACAGCTGCAAATCGCTATCAAGATGATGGGTGGAACGAAAACAACATCTCTGAGACCGCTTCACAGAATTTTTTGTCTGGCTTCGCCCACATCAGAGCAGGCCCGCACACAGCATGAGTGCCCCACACTTCCCAATAAGCGACCCTTGGCTGGCCTTAATTTCCTGTTTTTCGGTCTTTATAGTGCTCCGGAAATGTCTACAGATTTTTCGTCCGGCCCAGCCCCCATAAGAGCGGACCGCGCTCATGACATGTGTGCCCCCCATTTCCCAATCGGCGACCCTTCGCTGACTTTAATTTACCCTTTTCGGTGTCTGGAGTGATCTGGAACCAAGCTATAAATTTTTTTAAATGAGCACACTATGCTTGAGGGCAAACTCCGCCCGCTGTGGGCGGGTCTCACCGCACCTCAAGCATGCCCACCTCTCGCCTGATGTTGCCCTTCTGCATCGACTTTTGTGCACTGAATTTTGTGGGGAGCACAGCTCATCGCAAGTACGCCCCGCACATTTTGGGTGCGTCTCCCCCAAATAGTCTGACAGTCCCTTGCTAACCTATTCCACTTCCCCCAATCTCTGTGCTGCTCTGGAATCGAATTATGAATTTTTGTCTGCGGTAACCAACCTTTTGTTGCGAACCGTCGTCCGTCGCTCCGGTGCCGCGGCACAACTTGTAGCAGATGATGTATCGAACATGGTCTCGTGGAATTGACATGACGTTCTCAAAAATGCCCCCATGCAGAAAATGTAGTAATTACCAATACCAGCTCGCATACCAACACCAAACACTAGCTTGAAACAATTTTTTCCGTCAAGTTCTTCAAAAATTAGTTCTGACAACGCAGCAAAAATGTAGTTCCACCGCATATTTTCCGGCTGCATCTCATTTTTTTTTCGCTAAACTTTTCATCATTATGACTTCTTGCCTCTTCTAGGCTGTGGGATATGGAACTTCAAGCGGACCTCGAAAAAGGACAGATTATTGCAAAGAAGAGTCAAAAACTGGTGAAGCGTTGATCGCTCGGGATTCGGGCCGCACTCATCTTTCTATAAACGATTTTTTCCTAAGGACCTACAGTATATTGAGTTGAGAAGAGCTCTGGACATCCTCCTTTGCCGCCCGAACGGAATAACCGCCTTATCCTGCGGAAAGCATCCAACTCTGCAGTGTTGTGTTGGGAAATTAAGTCATCTTCGCAGGTTAATGTCTCGGAGGATACTGTTAGGCGTGTCTTGGAAAACTACCGAGTTCACCCATAGGAGGAATATGAGTTACGTACTGTTTCTAACAAAAAACCGTCGCGAAAACCTAATTGGCTTTGCTCGAAGATGTTGCCGAACCCAATGGGGTGAGGTTGGCTTTTGGCTGCTGTGCCCTACTGCTTGTCTGCAACGTTTTTTTCAGTTTTTTTTGTCGTGGTCGTGTTTTCTTATGGCATTGTTCACAGTCGCCAGGCCCTGACGAAACGTCGGTCGGGAGAAAAGCAAAAAATAGTCATTGATCGGAGAATCGCCCAACCGTCCAACCGCCCAACGTCGCGGTTGGGCGGTTGGGTGAAAAGCAGTAGATGTGTATCTATTTCGCTGGCGAAAAACGCCACCGCATTGGAGCTAGCGTTTTGTCGAAGGCCAAAAACGTCGCGGTTTGGCGAAACGCCCATCGATACGTACCAACCCTTTCGCCCAACCGCCAGGCTCTTCGCCCTACCGCCAGTCGATATGTATCGAAAGCTTTTCGCCGAACCGCCGCGTTTCAGAGAAACGCTGGACCGCGAGTGTGAACAATGCCTATGAGAAAAAAAATTCAACTGCGACGGCTCCGACGAAAACCGATTCCGCTGGCACGACGTGAGGGAAGCCAAGTTTCATTTTTCCGGGCGTAGCTTCAGTGGATGTGGCTGGACTGCCATCGCATGAATGGAACGTCTAAAACTGCGCTCCGTATGAAAGAAGAAATGATTTATTCTGTCATCTGACAACGTCTCCTCACTTCCTGGCGTAGAAATCTGCAAGAAAGTCCCGCTTTCATGCAGGATAATGCACCAGTTCATGACAGTCGAAACACTCGAGCGTGATTCAGTCGTCACCAAACCGCTCTTTTGCCCTGGCCAGCGAGTAGCCCCGAATAAAACCCAAAGGAGGATATGAGGGGCTTCATGGTGCCTATGATCCATGAGATTAATGCTTAATTCCACAATGTCCGTGAGCTTAGGGAGTTAATCATTGGGGCAGTCGGCCGGAAGCGTATTAAAATCTCTAATCAAACATGGGCAACCGTATTTTCTAACTTGATGGGAGAAATAGTGTTCCAGTAGATTACTGAATCATAATTTATTCATTTTACTTTACATTTTTTGTTGGAATATTCCATTTGTTCGGTGGAACTATTTTTGCTGCGTTGTCTGAAGGACCATTTTTGAAAAAATTGACGAAAAAACACCATACTTCTTAGACGAGGCAATTAATCACTCAGATCACTCTAGACACCACCGCGAGCCCCGCCCCGACGGCCACGCCTGTTTGTCGGCGTGGTCATAAGCTTCCAAATGTGGAGCGCGTTCATAGTTCCCGATCGCGCGATTGAGCTGCGCGATCGCATCGCTCGGCTCGATCGCGCGATGGATCGTTTCATCTCAGTCATGCTTCATAACTGAAGTTATGAATGTGCCAGCGTCGATGTTACTGTGCGATTGCGACCAGGGGCTCTCCACCGCTAAACAGTGAACCGCCGTAATGAATCTGGAAGTATACGACTCGAAGAAGAATTTAGTAAAACATCTAAAGACTGTTAACGCGCTCGAGCAAGTGTTAGGGTCCTTCCTTGTGCAAAAAGTCTAACCCTCAGTCCAAAAGATTATCTCACTCTCGCGGCTTCGCAGTAAGCGGAGAAATGGCGCTATGATATTTCTGACGCTTCCATAGTTGTCTATCACCGAAACTCAAAGGCAATTTTCTGTCACAAGTCCATTTTTTATATCTACTTCATCCGTTCTTTTTCTTTTCATTGATTGTATTGTATGAAGCGAGGAGGCGGCCATTGAGCTAGATGTGGCAGGATATAGCTAACCGAGATGCTCGTCCAGGGAGGCTGCCAGATCTCTATTCAACGTGCTGTCTATATATATTTTTTCGCTTTTTTTCCCCTCCTGGAGAGATATTGAAGACTCCGCGATCAAGTGCTCCTCAAAATGACTCCGTGCCTTTTGAACTGTTATACGCAATCACAGAGGACATACCACTTTCGTCCCTCAAAACGACGTGATAAAGAAGTGAGACACGTGAGCGTGGCAACGCGTGCGACATCATAATGTAGCTGTACGAGACAACGGCTCACAAGCTTTTTTTCCTACAACACCCGCGCGGCACGTGTCGCGCGCGGCGCTTTGGCCCTTTGCCATCTTCGGTATCCGCGCTTTCCATAGCGATTAAGCGCATACCTCGCACCGTTGGACATAAATTGAAGACGACTTAGGCCGATTTAGAGTGCCATAGTCTTTGCAAGCGCGATTTCTATTAGGAGATTGTGAACAAAAGAGCAGCAAGCTTTTCTTGAAGTTCATACTCTGCAAGCGATGGGAAAACTGAAGAGCAGGTAGTTTGTCTTCCATGCTCGTCGCAGAAGGAGGATGTGAAATGAAGAGCAGTCAGTGTGTTTCTCAGGATCACCCAATGATCTTTCAAATGGGGGCATTATTAAAATGTTACTACCCCAATCTTCCGACATTACACCAGTTTTACTAACGACTTTTTGAAAAAAAGGCCAAAAATTTTGTTTCCAGGCCTTCAGCCTCAAACACGAATATCACATCGCTTGGCCAAGGATTGCCTGGTGCTCACGCCACGGTCCCACGGCTCAAGCTTTGCGCTCCAATTGCTATGGAGAGCGCGTCCTTTATGTCCGACATACTCGTCCAAAACGTTGCTCCACTGTGAGGGGGGGGGGTCTGTGTCCCAAGGTTTTTTCGCTTCTTTTTTTACTGCAGCTATTTATGGGCCACTGGGTCATGACTGACAAGGGAGCTCGTTCAGGGCCTGGGGTGAGCTGGTATTGTGCATAATGTACTAGCATCGAGGACCAGAAAAGTGAGGTTCATTCTCGCTGCGCCTTCTAGGAATAAAAAAAACGTAAAAATTAGGTCGATGGTTCGGATACCACCGAGGACAGAATTTCGCTTTTCTATTTTTCATTTTCTGGGTCCATGATTGTCTAAATACTTTGTCTGAACAAAAACATTCACGGTAAACTGAACAATCCTATTTTTATGGAGCAAAACTGATTTTTCGTTTGAATTCAGTATTCACAAACTCAGCTCTGGGCGCTATGCTGCTGCCAGATGGCACTGGCCCCAAAAATAAATTCTAAAATCGTGATCAGGACTATCGATCACCCCTGGGAGCAAGCTTTGAACAAAAAAATTTTTGACTTTTCCGGGTTGTAGGTGACCGACCATTCGGTCAGCAATGTGAGCGGGGTCGCACATCTTCGTAACATCGATGACGTATCGATGACGCTTCGGACCCTAGACAACCAAATAAGCAAACCCAAGAAAGTCAAAGCAATTGTTTTGACCGAAAATTCGTTGTTAGGGGTAATCAGTGGCCCTGATCACTGATCATAGGGGTGTACATTCAGTGGGAGGAATATGTGGGCCCCAAGTTGGCTATAATTGACACCACACAAGAGGTTACTATATTCGCAATCACATCCACTGTCTAGCTTATGAATATCAACGTTCGGCAACAATCTGTTCAATGGTGCGTGAAAATCCAATTTCTTGAATAGCACTAGCTCATGGGGTATAGCTACTCAGAATGTGTCCATAAATGGCGAATATCCGAATTATATTCATGCGCAGACAAAATGGAAGCGAGAACAGCGAAATCTAAAAAATGCAAAAAGTCGCAACTGAAGGGGAGTCGAACAATCAGTCCCACCCTGACTGTCCTTTTGCGAATCCCCCACTCTACCCGCTAGGCCATCCGATCGTTGACGCTGCGTACCGCTTTAATCGTTGAAGAAACCATTGCAAGGAGCCGTTCACGCTTAGCACGTGACCCAAGTTGGAAGCTCATTTGCGACGATTTTTCGCTTCGATTCAAATAGTCCCCTTGTAGGGAGCCTTTAAGCGACCATGAGCTTGTGATTGTGTGTCAGTGTCCTCAATATACCATCGCGGTGTTTGTCTTGAAGACGTAACACTCTTTCCAGAACGTTTCAGAAAAGCAAGACATGTATCGCAGAGGGATCTAAGAAAAGGAGCAGTGCATTAGTGCGGCCCAACTGAATTCTGTTGTCACGGTGGTCCACCGATACGCGGTGGAGCACCCCCGGTCGCGCGATCCAGTCGAGCAATCCGATCGCAAGTATGAAAGAGCTCGTATTCCATAACTTCTGCTTCCATGGCTTTTTTTGCCTTTTGCTTTTTTTTGCTTTTCGCAGATTCACACATACAAACTGACTGGAAAGGGCTGGACATTGATGGATGTCAGACTCCGCCCACTTTCCGAAGAGTTTGTAGCAAAATTCGAATTGTTATAGGTTTCACATAACTTCCACGTAACTTCGAAGAAGCCCAGCGCACATCTCGACAATGGTGCGAATCGAGTCAAAGTGGGCGTGGCCGGGGAGAGGAGCCTAAACTGCCAGTGCACAGATGCACGTCCACGAGTGCCTTTGTTGCGTGGAAGTGAAAACAACGACGCCGAAAAAAAGCCATGAACGTCGAAGTTTGCAACAAATTCCTTGAAAATGGGCGAAGTTGCTCATGTGGAGATGTACAGTCTTTTTCAGCCAATGTGTAAGTGCAAAAAGTCGCAAATGCAAAAGCTGTAAACTAGGTCGAAGAATTACAACCACGCTGAAATGTGGGCGTGGCTGTAGGCAGGGCACGCCATTGCGTTGTAATCATTTCCTGAAAAATACGACCCCCCCCTAATTCCATCTTCAAGTACGACCCCCCTCCCCAGGTTACCTCTTCCCTAGATTTTTCCAACCTCCTACTACTTTGTCTATTTTTTCCCAAACAGTTTCTGGTTTTTTAACAAAATTTTGCTGTCGAGCGGGGGGGGGGTCGCAGTACCTACGTACATCGCAAAGCACGTCCAGCACTCTGGCGCTGGTGTAGCATACTGACAATACGTACGAGGAAGGGGCGATGATAGGAGCTACGATCACCGCCCACAAGGGCCCCATGAATTTATAAACAAACAAGAGGACTCACGACGTGACGATTAATAAACAGATGAAAGTACATTCCCGGACTTTTCTGATCGTAGGAGCACATTTGCTTGCATTTGGGGAACCCTATCTAGAAGTTACACCTGTCAAACACCTGCGTGAAGACCCCATGCATGGCGCATTGCATATGTGATGCCAATTGGCGCCCAATGGCCTATTACCTGATATGCTTGACGAAAAACATGTGTTTTAGAAGCATACCAAAGTCTTCGAGCAACTGGAGGTTTCCTGGCCTCGGAGGGGTTGATTTTTCGGTGTCGTGGGGTGATTACAAAATGATCACAACGGGGATTTTTTCGAATAGTAGGTCTAGGAAGGAAATTGAAACCTTGCTGGTGAAATAGAAATCTTCAAGCTTCCGGCACAGTTCTTTTTTTACGAAGGTCGTGTATGAAGCTTGCCATGGACGTCCAAAGCGTAGCGACTCGCGGTTTGCAAAAAATGATCACAGATGGATCACAAAGATGATCAAACGGGGAAAATCTCTGGGACCCAGAACGGTTTTTGAAATCGCTCAATTCAGGTGATAAGAGCCAACCTAGCTCTACTCATTCCGACTTACCCCTCTCCGATAGCTTCACTTTCAACGAAGTATGGGTGTTCAAATGAGGGGCACTTTTCACGTGTTTGGCTTGAAATTGGCTCCAAACCGTAAAATAGCGCGCACCAATGCGCTTGTATGAGCGGCTGGCCGCGAACAGCCAAAATTCAAAAGTAACCCATAGTTCCGGTTCCAGCTGAGCGGTGAGTTTTTTTCTTATCCTTTTTATTGTGAATTACTTCGTTTGTTTTTTTGATTCGATATTGTTTTGTGGAGTTTGTTTGTTGTAAGGAAATTGCTCAGGATTCAATTTCTACGGTTTCATAGGTAGCTTTGCAGTAGATTTCTTTTCTAGATTTTGCGGATTAGTGGATTGGGATTTACCCAGACCAGATGGGGAGGGTTGGTGGCGAAGTGTCTTGAAGTTTTTTTGTGAGGAAGGAGGAAAAAGTTTCAGCAATATATTTTTTTTAGTTTTTGGCCTAGGAATAGTTCGATAGTGCATAGTTCTATTTATTGTCATCTACATCGTCCCTTTTGAGCTTCTTTTTACTTGTACCGTGTATCACCCGCTCTCTCCACTTCAACATGGCTCATCGTTTACGACCCCCCCCTAATTCCATCTTCAAATACGACCCCCCTGTTGTGATGATCACAAAGATGGCGTGCCCTGGCTGTAGGGGCGAGGCTTACAACAGGGTCTAGCAATTGCATGGGTAACTAAGTCTGAGATCTGCTCTAAAAAGGCGTGAATTTGATTTGAAAACTTGTGAATTAGGTCCAAGTCGTGAATATGTTTGAAAAGTCGTGAATTTGGTTTGGAAAATTGAGAATTTGAAGTGAAATTGGTATAAAGGCGCCCGCTCTTCCTTGGGTTTGGTTACGATGTCAGTTTCACAGTAACATCTTTGCGTCACCATCTTCTATTAGTAGCACCGCGGCACTGGAGCGACGGCAGCTGTCCACAACATCAGCGGTTCATTGGAAGACATCTCTTTCATTAGGACTGTCCACCACTGGTTCGCTCGATTCGCAGAAGGAGACACGATCTTCGAAGACAAGCTACGATCGGGACACCCCCATGAAGTGGAAGACTCCACGAAGCCGTCAAAGAGGATCTGGAGGTTACCACCTCCTGTCTTGTGACAAGACTCGGATGCAGCTAGCTGAGAGTCGTCAACCGCCTGCGCCGTTGGCTATCGAAGAGTACTGCCTCGATAGACCACTCACACCTTGATGGACCTTGACACATGGTGCAATCGGGACTAACGGTCAGTACCCTCTTCTCCTCTCTCGTCAAAACGAGTTCCTAATAGACCGGCAAGTGAAGATGAGAGATGGGTCCTCTATGATTCCAATTAACAGAGTGCCCTGTGAATATCTCAAGAAGAATGCTCATCTCAGCAAGCTAAACAGGACATGCATTCCAAGACGGTGCTCCCGTGCTGCTTCCGGGACGCGAAGGAAATGCTGCACAACGAGCTGCCCCTTTAATAGCATTCACAGCTACTATTTATGCCGCTCGGTCCCAGATTCCCGTGGAAAGTGTAGGAAAAATGATCGAGACTGGCTTTGGGGCACCTCATTCATATTGACGCGATACCCCGGACTGCTGTGGACACCTATCAAACAGTTGAGGAGTAAGGCTAGGAGACCCTGCCGATCATATCTCCTGACATAGTCCCCTGCGACTGCTACCTGTTCCTCTCCCTTACAGGTCGCCGATATGTTGGACTCGCAGCTTCCTCACTTCTGGGAGAAGGAGATCGCTGACCTGCCCATTAGGTAGAGCAAGAGAAAAATGACCGAGACTAGCTTTGGGGCTCGCTCGTGTTGAGGCGAGACCCCATACTGCTATGAAGACCTACCAAAAAGTTTTGGAGAAAAGCTGAGAGACCGTACCGCGCTTACCTACTCCTGACACAGGTCCCTACGGTTACTACTGGTCGGCTTCTTAGGCTATTTAAACTCAGAAACTTTTCAACAAGTTTGATGACATCAGTCGATTCGAAAATGGTCAAAATTTCACAGATAATGCAAAAAGGGAGGGGGGGGGGCAGATCTTGATATTGTGTGCGAATTGGTGTGCAAATAGAAACGCAGTTTGTTCATACACAACCTAATGCGTAAAACCAATCCTGTAGTCCTGCAAGAGGATATGTGCTCTGTCCGCTTGTCTGTTGCTAAGCAATGAAATCGGCAACTTGGGTTACACTGTGTGCACTTCTTTTTTGCAAGAGATCTGCGGTATCAGAATCATTGAGAGTGGGACTATAAGTCATGAGACTCCGTGTAAACTCCAGAAAGTTGAGGTAAACTCAAAGAACTTACGCGTCCTTCGACCCAGCAGTTTGTCCTAGAATCGAACCGCTAAAACCCTCAGTGTTTTCTAATGCAGGTGGATATGCAACGGCTTCATCCGGTGTAGGAACTGTGGATGAATGCGGATTGCAATTTCTGATGGCAATGAAACAGTATGAGTACCTCCTTCTCTGCTTGCCGATTAATCAGAGAATGGAGCTGAAGGTATGTTCGCTTGGCTTAGCAGCCGATTTGATAAATTTGTTCTATATTCAGATGAATGGGCTCTCTTCATCTGTTATTATATGGGCCCAGCATTCAGAAACGGAAGCTGAGTTATTAAATGCAGTTCCCAGCCTACAGAAAGCAAACCCTACATGGGACGAACTAAGAAATCTGGGTATCGCTTGGTGGTTGAAGGATTCCGCAAGCTTGAAGACGTGTTTGGAGAAGGTGCTTTCGAAATTGTTGACATTCGAATGTTGTTTTTTTTTATGTGAACACATCAACCGCCATCAGTCTTTCATAGTTAGGAGCGGAAGATTCAAACAATAGTTACCTCATGGAACACTACCTTTTCCTATATAAACCAGAAGTTGTCTATCTGTGAGTCTGTGTGTCTGCTCGTAAATTGAGGTCACGTGAGAAATCGGGTCGGGGCCGGCATTCACAGAGCCCGCACAGATAATGCGTACAACGGTGTGCATCTTATTGCAGTTGTTCGAATGACCTGTTGACCTTCCCTGGTAGAAGCAATGAATTTAACCACAACAATAGGTTGTCCATTCCATTATAAGGATGATCTGCTGAATTTTGACCACAGCATCCAGAAGGCTAACACCGGAATAACTTTTAACCATTCATGACTGTGTGTGGAATGCTGTGCTGAGAAACAGAAGATTTCATCATCTTCCTGCAAATTCAAGAGATATGCCTTTGTACTGAAAAAATTCACATGGACTGGAACTGAGGAATTTGTGGTTAGTCTTATATTTTTTGGACCTTTGATTGCTTGATTTTCAGAAAAAAAGGCACAATGGGTCCCCTACAGGGGGTGGGGATCGTATCGACTCGTTCACAATGTCGAATTCTGCAAAGGAACTGCTTGTGAGGAAGTCTCATGCGCTATCTATGGCTAGTTTCGAAGGAACTTTTCGCAAAGGGCATCGGTAACGGCGCGCCACACAGAACAGCTTCACCTCATCTACTTATTTTACTTGCAACTTATGAATCATCATCTGGCTTCATGGTTTGATTTACGTTCGTTGTTTTATAAAACCGTACTGCTGGGAAGATTCGAGAGGAAAAAGTAGTGGCCTTCGGCACTTGAAACAAAAGGTCAAAAACACACGCACTCAAAAGTTATGGACTAGTTACAGGGAGGCGAAATATGGAGCGTTTGTAAACGACCGATTAAAACTTGATAAAAAGTAGAATACAACTCACTGCTATGGTGATCCTTATAACTTCGTGTGAACCTCCTAATAGATTACATGGGTAAAAATGTGGCAAGGTAAAACAATATGGTAGCAGTACAGAACAGAAGAGAAAAATAGTTGGTCGAAGGAGAGATTCGAGACAGCTCAAAGTCAGTATACCCAAAAGACCTTGCAAACAATGTGTGGAGATTTCGCTACTAAGCACACTGGTGTTCGGAAATTTATTTTGGACCCCTTCTGGCTTTTCAAATTTATTTATGTGAAAATGTTGACCAGCAAAGGTACCTACTTTGTTCACAAAACCACCCCACCCAGCGTTTTGATGTACTTTAATCCTTTTGCATTCAGCACAGGATGAAGCTTATGTGAGAACAGAAAAGTTTGTAGCTATGGTCAAACAAATTCTCAACGCAGACGCCTCGTTTTGGCTGGCTGGAAACTGGGGTCGTAATTGGAGGAGTCAGTAGTTGACAAAGCTGTGACAACCAGGGCACATCAGCGTTGGGGATTCCTCAAGGGGGGGGGTATTTGGTCGCTGGGAGAGGGGGCCGTACTTGGTCTGAGAAAAAAATTTTTTGAAAGTTGATTTTTCTTGTTTCAGGGAAGCCATAAAGGGAGGAGGGTCGTATATTGGGAGAGGGGGAGTCGTGTATGCCTTCTGGTCTCCTGAGTAAAGCTGTTGATTTTCCATGATCTTCCTGTTTCATTTGTACTGTAAATCTACCATCCAATCGAAAGCGAATTTTTTTGGGGAAATTTACGAAAACTTTGGGAAAAATCTGGAAAAGCTGGTGGGAGCCTGGGGAAATCTAAGAAACTAGGAAGATGGTAGCTGGAATAGGAGCACGGTGACGGGAAAAGAGATCGTATTTTCCTCATGGTTTTCCACATTTTACATGTGCTACATACCCAATAGAGTCAAATCTACCTTCAAAAACTACAAACCTCCTCTCTGAATGGAGAAGTGGAGAGTTTTCTCCCTGCGTAGCTGTTTTACATGTTATCGCGAAGAAACGCGGACGTCGTTACATGGGTTATGCTGATACGTTTAGTAGAGCGTGAGTGGTGGCGAGCGAGTGTCGTAGGCAAAAGTCCGTATAGTCGATCCCCGTGAGCTTGTCTTTTTTGCATTTTCCATGACCATGGCCGAAAAAGTTTCTAACGTCTTTGCCGACCGGCATTTGCCATTTGAGAGAATTTGCGATAAGTTTTTCTGGAAGTGTAGACCTATTGTGACCTGAGAGACTGTTGTGCTTGTCCCCTACGTAACACATGTGACAAGGCCTTCAGAAGAACATAACTTTGTTCAACTATAACTCCCGAACAGGGGTGAAAACTAATAGCAACTACGAGATTCGTTCGTCCCAATTTTTTATACTACTGTTACAATCTACTTCCATCTGTAAACTATAAGGCTGTATAAAAAGGTCCCCTGGTTTTCCGGTCCACATATGAACAAGCATTTTTTAGTTGAAGGTCAATTTCAATTTCGACCAATGTTATCTGTGACCTTTTGCCATTTATGTAGTGAATTCATGATACCATTGGTGTAAAACTCCTGCGTTTCATTGGCCGTTTTCAGCGGCGCTTTGACCGGCCAATTTGTTATCATCAAGGGTGTTTTGCAGAGATCGAAACAGGTGCAAGGTTCGAGCGGTAAGGTGGATGCACCAAACTTTCCGACCGTCTTTTTTCGAATTGTTCAGAGTCATCAAAGATTTGTGTGCTCGCGCATTGTCGTGACGAAATACAACTCTCTCTCTGTTGGCCTATTCTGTTCCTTTTTCTCTGATTGCTTCCTTCAGATAGTCCAGTTGTGCACAGTACATGACCGAATTAATAGTTGTTGTTGTTGTTGTTGTTGTTGTTGTTGTTGTTCCACTCCTCTACAGGATTACAAAAGCCAACTATTTCATTGAGAGCTAGTTGTAAGCACCAATATCATCAAATAATCACGTACAATCCTATCACTCAAGGCACTAGGTAGAAAGATCCTCCAGATGTAACGGGCCACAACCAGGACACAACACCGACTCCCCCTGAGGGGGCTGTTCCCTCTTTTTTATACCTGGGTGTAGCTCCGTTGTAATATCATGACAGACGTCACGACACTCCGGCCGTGTCAGAAGGTGCACTGCTACAAGATTTGCGATTACGGAGGCTTCATGTCTGACCGATGGAGGACGGTGGTACCGCACCAAGTTCAGAGTGCTGCCCTACGCTTTCTATCTTGCCAAGAGAGCGGCACTCTAGCCGACTCTTACAAGTAGCTCAAGTCCGATTACGTTGTTTGACGGTGTGGGCAGTGCTCCCTCCGCCCGACCGCAAGCAGTGAGGTATACGTAGGCGAGAAGGGCCTCAGTAGTCCCACAAATCAACCGAGGAGAAAAAAAACATCATGGAAGGCGAATCGACCACACCAAAAAAAATTGACAAAAAAAATGACGAAGTAATTCGATTGAATACATTCGAAAATCCCGTCAAAAACAAACATAATCTGTCAACTGGGGGAATACGTAAGGGCATAGAAGGGAAACATGATCATTCACTTGATTTGTGCGCTGGTTGTGCACACAGTAACAGCAAGGGACTCTATGGCACATGAAATCGTGGCCAGCTTCTGCTTTTGCTTAGAAACAACGAAAGATAGCGAGAGTTCAAGCATGCGGCTACTGCGTTTGCTGAGTGTGGGGGCAGAACGTCGCAGTTGGTTGCGTATTGATGCGAACTTGAATTACATCGAAATTTGCACTTTTCTCTTCCAACCCAGCTTGTCTCTAAGAAAAGGAAAAAGTGGTGTCTGAGTCAGCTTTCATCAGTAATGGGCGGAACAATATCGAACGAGGCGGTGCAGTACTCTATATATAGTACCGATAAGCCGCAGTATAAGCTGGAATACCAAGGCCAGAAATATCATTGAAGTCGGTATTAAACAGGGCAAAGTCAAGCTTATCGATATGATCCTTGAGCAACTGGAGTGCCTAATATTTGGAGAAGAAGAGTGAAACAGCGAAATAATCAAACATAGTATAACTGGGAGTAGAGGAATTATGTTCTTATTACGTCCCATAAGTGGAAAATATTCGGCAATGTGAATTCGGATTCGTTGTCCGGTGTGGATCCGATTTGTAAGACTTTGAAAAACAAAGGCAATTGGGCAAGTGACTTGGTAAACTTCAACAAACCTGTAAGTTCTAAGACTACTATGGTACTTCCGCAATTAGCTGTGCATTTTTCTTTTATGTTGGCGTGCGTGAAGGAGAACCGTACTTTTCAGAGCGCATGGAATTGCGAAACTGTGTGAGTTGCAATCCACCTGTGCTAACGCACTATCTACACTCGACTGGCAGCTGAAGGTCGCTACTGCCCCCTTAAGGCATCCGTAACAGCCGTTAAGGAGAGAAACTGATATTGCGCATGTTAATTATCCACTATGTTCCGAGTGCGTGGTTTTGTAATATTGAAAGAAAGAGAAATTTCTAAAGACCCTCACGAACAGTCCTAATGACCTGGGGTAATTGTTGTTTTCAGCTTACTTTTATAACAGAATTGGGGAAGGTAAGGAGCAAAATGCTATTCAGAGTGTAGAGATCAACGGGATTTTTATCTACAGGGGGGCCAAAAAAGTCACTTCGACCGAGTCACATATCAGCAAAGTTTTCACTGCCCAGACAGAGGACGTGGATACGGGTACCTGGGGAGAAGATACCCAAGATGTTCCTTGATAAGCAGGAGCTGGCTCTCACCCATCACCTTCACGTACACCAAAATATGAAGTCATCTCCAGTCGCAGCCTGACTGGAGAAGACCTTTGGAATACATGTCACCTCCAAACAGCTGCGAAACTTCTAGTATGGAGTCACCCATGGATAGCCACCTGGGGACCAGTGCTCTCGTTCTGGATGACCTCCAACATCGAGCAGCTCCGACAACGTCGCCACGGTCCAGGACATCATCTTCACCACAGTCGCCAAGGCGCGGGTTGAAGGTATGGACCGGACGCACCCGATCAATATCTACTTCTTTGACTCCGGGCTGAAGATGAGCGCTGGCGATTACATCGAGCAACTTGTGAAGAATATCCTGCTCACATGTCGTCGCCCGTACCTTCTTGAAAACTTTGTACTGCTACAGCATTGGGTGCCACCACTTGGAAGCGAAGGGCAATGGAGAAGCTCCCGCCTACTTGGAATGGAAGGGGGATGAGTACCTATAGAAGGTGGAATATCCAAGTAGGTCACGTGACTTGAATCTCCTCAATTACCCGGTTCGGGCAGAGCTCAATAGGATGGTCTGCGGTGGCGGAGAAATCGACCGACTATCTCGCTCATCTCAGGCATCGCATCGCGGTCGCGTGCCAGAATCTCTCGATGGCGCTCGTCCAGAAGGCTGTGGCGGAGTGTCATGATAGTATTGAATATGCTCTTTAACATGGTGGTGAAAATTCCCGATGAGAATTCAGTAAAGTGTAATTTATAGCGCCTCGAAAGTCAATGACGCAAAGTGACTTTATTTTGCTCTCCCCCTGTATACAGTAACAGTTAGGCTCATTTTCGGCTGGTTTACAAGTACAAGTATCTTTTACCGAACAATCAGAGAGATCTGAGCCGTTCCGTGCCAGACAAGCGTACGAGAATGATGTGCCAGAAGGAATCAGTGCTATGCGGTTTTGATTACGAATGAAATGTGAATTTAGTAGTGGAACTGGAGGTATAAAAAGGATGCTAATGGCGATAACGCCGTGTAAAATTCTTTTCTTAATATTCGGTTGAAGGTTAAAATGAAATGTGTGACTTCATAAATTTCTCTATCGATCAGTTTTTTATATATGCGATAAAATAGACAACCCGAGGAAGGAACTCCACAATCACAGTCTCAGAATCCACATGAATCCGTGCAAATAAGTTACACCCGGAGGATGATTTGGTTGCTCAAGCTCTTCGATCAATGAGTTTGAAGGAAGTGGCCCTACATTTTCGTCCAACACAGTAACCCATATGAGAGCAACGTTCACGAGACTGTACGCCTGTTAAAGTATTACCAGTACAGTGAAGAGTCTGAGCATTACATCAAGGGAGGTCGTTCAGGCCGTGGTGAGCTTTTTGAAAACGGTTTGTTGTAGGGGTCCATGCGAGGACCATAACGATGGGGGTCATTTTTGCTAAACGGTTCTGGGAATGTCAAAAAGAGGTCAAAAACAATTCGAAAAGAATGGGCTTTTTAAACCACCTTATTCGCCTCTGTTCTAGCTGTAGCGTTGACAGGGTATAGTATGTAGGGTATGCTTTGAGCAGTCATGAAAAACAGCGCAAATGAAGGTCAATATCCGAATGGTCTACTTGGCATGCGGTGAGCTGCATTGGAGTTTTCCGGTCATCTGCGCTTTTCTCTTCAACAGGTCCTGCATCCCCGTGGTCGAGGTGGCAGATGGTGTGGTGGATAGTGCGACGGGCTCTTGGTCGGAGGGTTTATGGATCGGATCTGCCGACACAGTTTTTGCATTTTCACATTTCTTGTCTCTTATATTCTGTAATTGCCCCATAATGTGTATGACCCGGATATACCGCCATTTGAAGGCACATTCATGCGGGAACGGTTCACAAATAGGCCTCAATTATTACGCTACGAAATACTATCGGAAAAACTCCTCATGAAATTGGGTTACGGCAGTTACCCGATGCTCTGTTCATAAACACGACACTCATTTTTGAATATGGCAAATTGTGTCGCTAATTTGGTGCAAAGGCTTTCTCGTAGGCAGTCTGGCGCGCGGGTCCTGGCCAGCATGGCGCTAGATAGCTCCACAGCAAAAATAACTATCTGAACCGTGATCAGGACCATCAATTATCCCTACGTATAGAGTTACGCCGAGAAAATTTTTCCCGAACTTTTGTGTTGTGTTACGGCAATGTCTCCAGCTAGTGGCTGTCAGCCCCCCCCCCCCGCCCCCCCCCCCCAAGGAGTCGTTATCCAACATCTTTAAGGGGAAGCTTTTCATTTGCTAGTATGCAGACGCAGAATTAAAAACTACACAAAAGAAATGGCGCACATACACTGCACTCCTCTCATACCTTTGATATGAGAAACAAAAACCTTTTTCCAGGCAGATGGTAACGAGTTCTTTGTCGAAAGCATAGATAAAAGTGAAGAAAGATCCAGGATGTTCTTTTAGTGGCTCCGAAGCTAGCACATGTTTCTATGAAGACCCTACTGAAGTTGAGGGGCAAAAAATGAAAAATTTCTGGCGGTTCGTCTGCCAGAGAGGACACCCATGGACGGTTCGCCTGTCACTCCCATTGGTCAAGCCCAGACATCAAAAAAACCCGAAAAATTTTTTTCGCTGAAACCTCTTAAATAGGGGTAATCAAGGGCCCTGATCATGATTCTGACAATTATTTAGCGCCACGCTGGCCCCAGACCACGTCGCTGGCGCCGACGTGGTCTGGGCCAGCGTGCGCTAAATGGTCACTGCGGCGCGAAGGGATGCTGCATAAACCGTGAAACTGCAGTGTACCTCTTTGTATGCAAAGTAGAGCACTTCAATTTCGACCTTATTCAATATTGTTTTTCATGTCTAGTTGAGGAACACTTTATAAACTCTATGTATTTTCTCTTAACAGCTGAAACATGCGAATGAGATGATATACTTGCGTATTTTAAGCGATTTGTTTTATTCTTTTTTTTGACATTCCCAGTAGCGTTTAGCAAAAAATGAAACCCATCTGTGTGGTCCTTGTATGGACCCCTACAACATGCAACAAATCGTTTTGAAAAAGCTCACCACGGCCTGAACGACCTCCCTTGTGAGGATGGCTTGATTCAGAGTAATTTTTAGTTGCTCCACAAGATGCCCTCTAGACGTTACGGTTATACAAGCTTACGGAGAGATAGGATTGGTTCGAATTACGTGGTTCGTTACGGTAGAACAAGTGAGGTTGTTTTGAAAACATTGGATGCTCTCTGCCGAAATAGGGAACGTTTGATGACAGCTCCGGTGCGAAGAGAAGACATATACAAAGTGCGGCAATTATGTTTACGAGGCAGGGCTTTTGAAGGTCGGCGAAAATTTGTTCCGATAGCGACGAGAGGAATAAATATGTTCTTTATTGTCACCTAGCTGGCACCGAAAAATGCAACGGAAATAGATCTAAAGAAATTCCTTCAAACGATCAAAGAAGATTACGGCTAAAAAACTAGTAGCGACAGGAGATAGAGAAGTGTTGCAATGACTGCGATGGCTGTTCGTGGCCAACAGTCTGGATTAGTTATCATGACGGAGTAGAAGTAACAACCCATCATTTCACAGAAGGGAGCAGGAGGACAAGTGGTGGTATGGAGTGCTACGTTGCGTTCGCGCTTGATCTTGATACGGACCTCGTGCATGTGGAGGAATATTGCGGCTGTAAACATTGTGCTGATTTCTTGCTGAAGCACTTCCATTTCTATGCAGTGTGCATCTGCGCAAATTTGAGCTGTGGAAAGGGGTACAAGTTTTCCCAAAGGGACGCCATCTCCCCTCGAATGCATTTTACAGAGGGTGGTAAAAGTTCCGTGTCTGTCAAATCAGTGCTGAAAACGCAGCGACAAAGTCCGAGCAAAACAGATATCTAAATAACAGAATGCTTGGGCAGTTCTTTCTGGGGTGTTGTGTGTGTGAACCGTTTCTGTATATGTTACTTGTTTCTAAGCTTTACGTTCCAGCTGTTTTCTCTGTACTGTTGATTGCCGAACGAGCTCGGTATTTCGTTCTGTTGTTTCTCCTCGGTGTTGGCGCGTTCGTGTGAATCATCTGTCGACAGCTCGAGAGAAGTCAGCATATTGATTGACCTTTTTGTAGTACTTCCACTGGAGCAACGTACGCTGGCCGTACGAATTTTTTTTTATCACTGCTTGGATGTAGTTGTTGTATTACTCCCATTTTCCACAGTGTGCGAGGACTGCTTTCTTCTTCAATCAGTACAACAGAACCTACAGTAGGATGCTGAGGTGTTGAGCGTTTGCTGCTGAGCTGCGCATGGAAATTACGAAGATTTACTAAATAGTTTGCAGACAATCGCTCCCAAAATCCCGAAAGAGTTCTAATCGTTTCGTCAAGTAGCTGCAAGGCGTCAGTTCGGTGGAGATCACATGATTTTCGGGATCATAACCTGCTTCGAAAATCCGGAAAGATGTTGGCATTGGGTAAGAGGAAATCAACTGGTCGCAGTGGAGGGTCATCTTGGATATCGTTATGTACGTAAGGGGACGACTGTTGATCATAGCTTCACCACTCCAGAATGACCGTTGCGAATTCTTCCTCTGACACAAACCGTTTGCTAATGCATTTTGCGCAAGCAGGATTTTACCGACCCAATCAAGCTCGTGAAAGCCTCGTTTCCATGGTGAGAGAGGGGTGATGAATTCTCATTTATTACCCTGGCTGGAAAAAATTCTCTATATCCGATGAAACCGAGGTGTGGAATAAGTACTGTGCTTGCTCGTTACCAGTCTTGAACTTACTCGTGTTGTCTGGGGTAATGAGTCGTGGAAGGCCTCTTCTTGCGATGAAACGTCGGACGGAATCGCGAATAAATTCTAACGCTGAGAGTCCGTTTACTATTTCTAAATGTATTGCGCATGTTGACATACATATGAGGCAAAGCCATCGTTTTTCGTGTGGGTTGGCGCTTGTATTGACTAAAAGCGGCCCTACATAGTCTATGCCTACATTTTCAAAAGGGCCTGACAAAAGGAGAAAAAAAAAGAGGGAAAGGGGCTCTCGTGGTAAGGCGAGCGGATCAGGATAGCAAAGAGGGAGACCGTGCAATTTTTGCAGATAATGCATGTACGAAGAACTTTCTTTATGACTTGTTTTCCTTTCGTTAGCCAGTTCTTTCAATAAATGAGCTAAGGTACCGCCTACGCCTTGGTGACGGCGTACGTGCCTGATGATAAGCTTGATGATGTTGCTATTGGGAAGCAGTAAAATCGGATAAGCTGTTTTGGGATCTAGTTGCGAGTTTCCAGTCGTCTGTGGCATCATAAGATCCCGTTTTCGAAAACTAAATTAAGATATGCGTATGATTTTAGCTGTTCGTTTGTTATACCAATATAATGTTGTCTGAGTAGTGCGTATTCTGCAGACATTATATCTTCTGCACTTATGGTACAGTCAGGAGCGACATGGTCCAAGGACAAGAGTTTTCCTAAAAGGTGCGGTGGGGTGATAATTAGAATAGTTTCCTAATAAATTTCACTACCACAGCTACCGATCGCGTCAGTCTTACCCAGTTCGCCGTAAATAAACGGAATATGTGTCCCTTTTCCGTGACGTGTTAGACGCATAGGTGCATTGCGATTTCTGATTCACTTGATATCATTTCGAATTTTTTGGTGCTTACCCATAGTTCTTCTTTATCTTAAAGACACATGGTACGCTCATACACATTGAGGGTGTATGAGACTATCACCCCCCCCCCCACGAACGTCGATGTGTCGTGGTCCCCGCCCAAACATGCCCAGGAATGGAGATACAGGGCCGTGAAACACCGCTAAATTCTTCCATGCTCGCCCACTGCCTTTTAACGGCGCAGATTCCCGCCGTTCTGAACATCCGTCGTAAGCGCGCGCCTGTCGCGTGCGCTCCTTGGCACTTTGCCAAGTCCTCTCAATTGAGCTCTCAAATACAAGGAAAACGCAATTTCCTGATGCGGATAACATTGGAGGTGCTACAAAATAAGAGCAGAAGATGATGACGAGGGTCAGAACTTGAAAGCAACTGTGACACTTCTGCAACATCCCTCGAGGCCGCGTATGTTCACGAAACATGAAAATAAGAAGGGCATACTTGTTAGTTTGATACAAACGCAATTTCTTGATGCGAATAAAATTTAAGGTTTGCTCATGCTTCAAAAATCCATGTACAAGGAGATGAAGATGACACAGGCTAGAAATGAAGCACAACGATGTAAATGTAAACAAAACAAAATGAAAAAATCAAGGATAAGGCAAATTAGATAAACTGGCCTGTAAATTTCTACGATCCGGCGCCGAAGCCATAGAAATACTTAGAGCAAACGAGTGGGACGCTTGGGCTGTTTTTATTTTCATGCTTTGTGGGAATGCGCGGCCCTTGATGGATACTGCAAATGCAGCCGGGTTGCTCTTGAGTTCTGCCCCTTGTCATCATCTTCTGCTCTTATTTTGTAGCACCTCCAATGTTATCCGCATCAGGAAATTGCGTTTTCCTGTATTTGAGAGCTCAATTAAAGGATTTGGCGAAAGTGCCAAGGAGCCGCACGCGACAGGCGCGCTTACGGACGGATGTTCAGAACGGCGGGAATCTGCGCCGTAAAAAAGGCAGTGGGTGGAGCATGGAAAGAATTAGCGTGTTTCACGGCCCTGTATCTCCATTCCTGGGCATGATTGGGCGGGGGGACCACGACACATCGACATCTGGGGGGCTGATAGTCTCACACAACCTCAATGTGTATGAGCGTACTATGTGTCTTTAAGGAATTCAGGTCATTGCCACCAATAGTGGTTATGAAAATGTTCGTCGTCAACTTCTTTAGTGGCGCAATCTGCAGGATTGTTATCTGTGTTGACATAGTAAAAACTTTCGACAACATTTCACTCCCATGACTCATAGAGCTTCCTAATTTTCTTCACTCTTTTATTAAGAAACGTTCCTGCATTCTTTCCTGAATGTATTTGATGTAAGGCAATGTTGCTATCTGAGAATATACTAACTCCGTCAATTTCGATTCAAATTCCTCAAGCAGAAAATCGGTGAGTGGAAAGCGATTAAAATAGCAAGAAGCTCCAACTTAGGTATTGTACCCGTTCTAGGGCCAGTAGTGATTAACGGGTGCTAAACGATATTTCGCGCAAACTAAATGTGTTCGGATTAGGGAACCGCCTATGTCACGTGGATAGGCGCAGGCTGCGTATGCGTGTGCCGACGCGTCCGCGGACGTACAAAGTTCATAATCACCGTCACCTTTTATGCTTCTTAAGTTTCTGGGAAAAGTTTTTTGAAATCCCGTGGCTGAGGTGGTTATGGTCTCCCATTTTTTGACGTCTTATTCTGAGAGCGGGTCATCCCATTCATACCTTTTCATCCACAATTCCTGTAAAAAACACACGCGTGCATCAAAAGAGGAGTGAGGAAGCCCATGGGATCGAAATGTGCTTGGATTGCCTTTAGGGCCTTTCGTTTTCTGGGGCATATTCCTTGAGGGGATTTCGATTGCACACCTACTGAATCTCAGGGAACACCGAGTTGCGAAACGTTTCGAGCTCTGTATCCGTGCGAGACTGCTTTCTTACTTCGTCGCTGTTGGTGACAAATTATCGTAAATTCATCGACATGTCCTGGAGTATGGTTTTGCTTTGGTGATATTTTTCGACGGCTTGCCCAGCAGAGTCTGCAATTAGTAAAATGTTATAAACATGCAGATTCGTGCGTTTTCCGAGCGCAGTTTTCTTGGCGTTTTTTGATCCAGGAAGTACTTTATTAACATAGTCAAAAGCGGAGGGCTACTTTTTGTGCCAAATGGTACTCAACGCAAAAAAATGCATGGGGCGAATATTCGGAGGAGTGGGGGCACCTACCGGATCTTTGAGCCAGAGAAAACGCGTTGCGTCTCGTTGCGTTTCGTGCAAATATATCACATGAAATGCTTTTTCGACGTCTCCTGCGATTGTGTAATCTCCGATCCTTATTCGCGGGAGGATACCTAAAAGATGTGGCAGGTGGTCGGTTTGATAAAGGACGTCATTGAGAGATGACTGTCCTACCCTTTTCGAACTTGCATCTAAAACGATACGCACATTCGTTGTAGTACTACTTGGTTTTATTACGGCTTGGTGCGGAATATAGTAAACGGGACATTCGGTCGAGATCTAATTGTAAGGAGCATCTTAATAATCCCTCTTTCGAACTGTTCCTCAATGTTATTACAATATTGAGTCGAGATAGCAGGCTTCGTTTGGAACGAGGTATAAAGTCAATATAGTTCAATTAATGCGAATCTGTAGTTACTGTCCAGATCCATTTTGTTGGGAATGGGAATTTGACGAATATTTTCTTGTTCCTGATTTCGACGTTTCTATAAAAATCGTCCAGTACCTTCCTATCTTCCTCATTTTCGGTAATATCATCTGTTATGCTTAGTCCGTTCAATCTCCACAGTACGGTTGGATCAGGGAAGTCGTCCCTATTTGGTAAACTGTCATGAAGATACCTTCTTGCAGAAAGGCCTTCTGTCCTTGTGGGTCATTTCTGAACCAGTTATTGTGTGACCAAAAACGGTGGGAATGGCCAAAAGCCCTGAAGGGAAGCGAAGGGGATTAATATCTCAGTTAATGATATCATTATAGTAATCGATCCCAATGAAAACCTCAGGACTTAGTTCGGTGGATACGCTGTTTAGCAGGCTGTCGCAAGCGATGATACGTTTACGAGCAAATTGGATGTCTTCTTTCGATAAAGGGTGGAGAGTGATGCTGTTCGATATTTGGCTTATAGTTAGCAAACGCATGGTAAAATAATTACCTAAGGAATCTATCGCGTGCGCTATGGTTTTCGTGGACCTTCTTTTCTCTTGTTTCCCACCAAATTTGGCTTCGCTTCGAGTTGCGCCAGTATCGAGAGTAACGTAAATTCACTTACGTTTGTTGATATCTGCAGAACTTACCGTAGTACGATATAGGTGGACGGTTTCTTTTCTGGAAATTCTTTGGCGACATTGGTGTACATGGTTGCGTTTACTGGGACGATTCTATCACCGATCGTGGATACGCGCTATTGGAGTCAAGATCGAGGGCGTCTCCATTGTCGGTGGGGAGAAGTACTGGGGATTGCTCGACGGGGAAGAAGTACCCGAGAGTTGTATTCAGAAGATTTACGGAATGGCTGTTGAGACCAACTTGCGCTACTGTCTCGCCGTTCCTTTACGCGGAGGTCTTCTGTTCTCGAGACTGCGACCTGTTGTTTCGCTCCTTACTAACACTCGGCTCCTATAATTAGCAGCTATACATAGGGCATATTATGCGGACCCTGACATTTGTAGCAATCAGGTTTTCTGCAGTTCGTGCTGGTGTGCATGGAAGAAAAGCATTTAAAGCATTTTCCTAACTCTTCTACACGCTTACGTTTTATATCAGCAGTCATATAGCTGTTACAAAACCGAATTCTGTGTGAGCCAAAGCACACGGCACATTTGAATGTTGAAGCTGGCTGTGTCTGACCGTAGAGATGGGTAGATTTCCTAGCATGAGAGGAGGAATCTGAGTGGATGTGCGTGATCTCGTATTTCTTCACAGTAAACGGCGTATTGCGCCTAAAAAGTGTATGCATTGTCCATGGGCTTTGTTCATCATATTCTTGCAAAAGCAGTTTGGCGTTGAATATTCAGGTGAGGACTTCCTGTAGAACTTTAGTTTCATATTCCTAGCATCTATATGTTGTTCGCAACGGCGAGGGGGGGGGTAATGATTGCCGTAACATCATTAAGGTTGCCCTATGGTGTATGACATTTTCAGTGGATTGCGGTATCTTGTCGAATTGCGCAAGTAACAGTTTGACATTCATTTCTTCGTTCTGGAATTGGTCCAATAACTATTTAATGGCATCCCTGTATGACGATCCTTTCCGTGGAATATACTTTAGTGCACGTGTGGCTTCTCCTTTGCATTTATCTAAAAGGATAGTGAGCTTTTCGATTGCAGTACATGGTTGTTTATGTACGAGTTCGGAGAAAATCTCCCCAAATGCTTCGAATTCAGTGGGATTCCCGTAAAAGTCTGATATACACTGCGTCCCAAAAGTATACTTCCACCCATAAAACTCACAATATCCCTCCCTACACGACGTTTTCAAAAAAGCCTCTAGGTATAAAATGTGGTAATTACCAGTACCAATTTGCATGGCATCTCCGAGAACTGACTTTCCAGAGCAACTTCGACTTTCTTTATGTTTTGAAAATTTCTCACTCTGACAATGTCCCACAAGTATACTTCCACTAAACGAATAGATTCAGAAAACAACAAGTGTACAACAAATTTGATAAATTGTCATTTCGATAATCTATTGCAGCCCCATTCTTTCGAATAAGTTCGAAAATGCGGTTGTTCATGCTCGGATAGAGGTGGTCTATAAGTGTTTTGTCGACATGGTGCCATGCATTAATGATAGCCTCCCTGAGCGAACGGACATTCTCGAATCGCGCATTGTGCGCGTATATCCTGCGGACCGTGAAGCCCCAAACATTCTCGATAGGGGATTAGGTCTGGGCTATTCGCTGGCCAGGGCAAAAGAGTGATTTGATGACGGCTGAACCACGCTAGTGCTTCGGCTGACATGAATTGGTGCATTGTCTTGCACGAATACAGGACTTTCATGCCGTATCCTTCGCCAGAAAGGTAACAGACTCGTCGCATTACTTCTACGTAGTCGGAAGAGTTCATTTTCTTTGATACGAAGCACAGCTTCAAACGTCCCGTTGATGCATCGCAGCACCATGACACCACCTCTCTGAAGTTCCGCCTCGAAAAATTGAGCTTATCTTTCCTCAGATCGTGCCAGTAAAATCGTTTCCATCTGGGCCATCGCAGTTGAATTTCTTCTCATCGGAAAACACACCTAGAGAAAAAACTGGAAAGACAAGCAGAGGGGCACCGCAGCCGAAAGCTAACTTTGCCCGGTCGGTCGGCAGCATATTCTAGCAAAGGAGAGTCGGTTTTCGCGATGGCATTCTGTCACAAAGGGTGCCTTCCTCATTTTCTCTCTGATGATGAACTCTGACTTCTTCATGAGACGCCAAACAGTATTTTTCGAGACATTGAGTTTCAGAGATGACTTTATTTCCCTGCGTGACCTCGTGGAGTTGGACGCTTCTTTCAGGATACGCCGTTTATCTCGTTCAGACAGCAAAGGAGGACGCCCAGAACTCTTCCTGATTCCATATCCTGCGGGATCCCTGACAAAATGATTGATAACATAATGAATGCGGCCCAACTTTTGACGGTTCGACAGTCCTTGAGCCTTCTTTGCGGTAATCTGCCCTTTTCGAAGTAAGACAGTGAAAGCCCTCTCGCCATAACCTGGAAAAGGTCAAAAGTAGTGATGATGAGAAACTTTACCCGAAAATAAATGAGACGCATTGGGAAAATATGCGGTGGAAGTATACTTGTGGGACGTTATCAGAGTGAGAAATTTTCAAAAAATAAAGAAAGTTGAAGTTACTCTGGAAAGTCAGTTCTCGGAGTTGGCATGTAAATTGGTTCTGGTAACTGTCACATTTTAAGAGGCTTTTTTTTGAAAACGTCGTGTAGGGAGGGATAGTGTGAGATTTATGGGTGGAAGTATACTTTTGGGACGCAGTGTACGTAACTCTTTCTGGTACCAGTGTGCTGGAATAGGTGTTGGCGAAGATTGTAGCTTACGTAACTGTTTCTGGTACCAGTGTGCTGGAATAGTTGTTGGCGAAGACTGTAGCTATGTCCCAAACGGCGGGACAAGTGGTAGGGTTGAGTCTGAGCAGAAGTGGTATGGGCGCTGGTCTGATTATTGCGCAGGCTATCGAATTCGTCTGAGTATGAAGTATGCATGTCTTGCAGAGCCAGTTCGTTTTCGCGCATATCAAAGTTTTGGAGAAGTTTTTGCGTGTTCTCTAAGAGTTTGCTCCCTTGCTTTTCTTTCCAGTATGCGTCAAATTTAGCATGGTCAGATTCTGGGAAGATACCTTTCTCGAAGTTTACCAGAGTTTCCCCATAAATGGTCGTAATTTTTCACGTTTTGTTTCGATTTTCATCACGATATTACGAATGATATTTTGGTAAGGATGTATATAAACATAGAATTCTTTACGTGTAGCAGGGGAGTTCTAGGACTCTTGATACATCACGCATTCCGACAGCATGTCACTTACATCGTTCAAATGACGGCTTAAACTCTGCTTAGAAGTGGTTAATGTGGAGGACGGAAAGTCCATGAACCGGTAGGGTTGAATCAAAGTCAAGAGAAAACGTGAAGCAATACTGGTATGAATCCGTCAGGACGCCTGATCCGGTATTTATACTGCGCCCGTATAGTGTAATATGACGTGGCTCTCCGTGCGTGCTCTTACGCTTTGTACTTTACACCCTCATGGACGTGCGAAAATTTCTCCCTACTTCACACTGTAATGAAATTTCATGGGGAAAACCAGTGTAATGCGCGCAGTGCTAGTTTTGACATCTCAAGGGGTACGGTACTCATGACCTTAATTCAAAAACAAATGGAATTTCGTGAGAATGTTACGTGTTTTGGTGCTTTTCACTTAATGCATACCCAGATAAAGATAAATATAGTACATTTCGACTTCTGCGAGGCGGATCTCGAAAGCGACAACCAAGGCAAATGCATTTTGTGTGGTACGTAATCCATCTTGGTTTTCCCAGTACTTGTGTCAGGTAGACTGAATTTTTGCTCTGGGACACTTGGACTGCTCGACCGTATATTTCGATAATCGTGGAGGTTTTCTGCAAAAGCACATCTACGATAGGAGTTACTGAAGATCTGTGAACACGAATAAACGCCACAACTTCGTTACGTTGCGCTGGCAAAAACCAACCTTCTCTGTACATTTGGCAGTTAATAATAATTTTTGACATCATTGAGATGTCGTCTCATTCGTCGTTTTAAATGGCCTAATGCCATTACGGATTAAATAGCGACATAGTTGACATAGAACGAGACTTGTTAAAGTAAACCGTAAGTTAAAGTGCTCACGTGTCACCGTTTTTATACATTACTTTATGCGTGAAAATCAGATAAGCGTGCTTAGTTTACAGCCTGTGAAAGTGCGTGTTTTGCGGCATGCATGTTGCGTCCGACCTCGTGGCTTCCCAAATGGTGAATGCATATACTGTGACGTTATTGCTTATTAACGGACTCAAAAAATGCGCATTAGTCCTCAACTAGTGGTAACAAGCGTCTTCTATTCGACCGCTCGGTCAACACTCGTGGTTATGCCCCTCATGCATGATTTCTGGATGATTTAACTGTAACGAGAAATGTCGACGATGGGGTCGGTAATGCAGTAGGGATATCATAATTTATTGTTATCTGAGAGGAACGAGAGGGTTTGTGGTAGTGGGTCGATCTCCGATGCGTAATGTTGTTATTCCTCTCCTCTACAGGATTCATAGAAGCCAGCTATTTTATTGAGAGCTAGTTGTAAGCACCAGTATCATCAATAATCACGTGCAGTCCTATTACTCAAGGCACTAGGTAGCAAGATCTCCAGATGTTACGGGTCTGCACCAGGACACAACACCACTCCCCCTGAGGGGGCTGTTCCCTTCTTTTATACTTGGGTGTAGCTCCGCCCAGTATGTTGTAATATCGCGACAGACGTCACAACAATAATTTCGCCAGACTGCAACAGCTCACAGTAGTATTTTCCTACGAATCCCTCCAAACACGCTTTTTTTGTCGTCAACGGAGGGTCGCCAGGAGGTGGTTGCGTTCTTTTGCGTTAATGTTTTCGTGTTTCAGCCATTTTTGCCCAACGTTAATCATCGTTTTACGAGTAGGTTTTGTTTCATTTTAACATCTTACCACTCACAACAACACTGTAATTCGGTCAGTCAAAATTTTCTGTCAATTCATGTGGTTCATGTGGTTCTGTAGCCTGCTATTTTCAAAAGCTTCCCTGTCATACAGTTTCTATTAAGTTGCTCCGCTATTTCTCTACAGCTTGCATGTTGGTATTTCTCCACCGCCTTCTTCTCCTTAGCGTTTCACCCGCTCCGTCGCAGGGTTCGCTGTTCTTGCAAGGCGTCGTCACTTGTTCCGATTCACTTCTTCTTCTGCCGTGGCGTCACTTCAGTGAGGTACTTTTTGTTGACGTTCCTCCATCTTTTTTTCAAGTCTCCCCGTGGTCGCCACCCCTATACTTCAAAATCCTATATGGTCCTCAGGCCTCTTCAATACGTGCCCATGCCATCTCATGCCTTCAGCTGGATTGAGCCATCTGTGCGACTGGTGACCTCTTCATTGTTGACTCTGTCTACTCGTGTCCAGCCGCAGGCCCACCTCAGCATTCTCGTTCCAGCTGAGTGGAACTGCCTTTCGTGGTACGTGCATATGGATCAGCACTGCCGTAGAGCATCGCAGGCCTAACTGCTGCCTGGTATACCTTGCTTTCAAGCGTTCTCGAGCACCACCGCTCGCAGAGGATACCTGTTGACTCACTCCATTTCATCCAGGCTGCGTTGATTCCTGCTTTTACCGCCTGCTCCACGCTGCCATCAGCTGATAGATCGCTTCTCAGGTACTAGAAATCCTCAACCCTTTTGCGTCATGGCGGTCTACGTCGGGTTCAACGCACTCTCCAGAGCTCAGGAACTTGTTCTTTTTTTACATTCAGTCATCCTGAGCGAGCACATCCTGCCACCGCTGCACCATGTCTTGAGTTCTTCCCTGATATCCGCTGTCAGGTCTATGTCCACAGCGTAGGTTATCCACAGTGCTCCTCCTCTCACCTATGAGTTCTTTTGCCATGACATCCGGAGTCAGGAGGAAGAGGAACGGGCTGTAGGCTCATCCTTAGTGTACCATACCGTGATGTCTACCGCCTTTGTGAAGCCGTGCGGGGTGCGTACATCTGCCCGCACCATCGCTCATGTCCTCACTATGGAAACCAGGTGTTTCAGAACGTTACGTTCTCTAAGCGCTTTCCAGAGTACAGGCCGAGGCAGGCCGTCGAATGCCTTTTCAAGGTCTAGGAAGGCTAAGTAGCAGGGTCGCCGCTTTTCTCGGTACTTCTCCATCACCTGTCTGGCGATGGAGATGGTGTCAGTGGTGAACCTTTCGGGCATGAAGCCGAACTGTTTCTGTGAGATAGGGGCAAGTTCCTTGAGCCTTGTGTTGACTAGCTGCTCGTACAGCTTCATGGTAGGCGTAGGCGGAGTCAACTTGCCGCGAGAGTTGGAGCACTCCTCCGCGTTCATTCGAAGGGGGGGGGACCATTGTCCTGCTCCTCCACGCAACCGGTATTCTTCCTTCGGCTATTACTTTGTTCAGGAAGTGGATGAGCCAACTTACGGCACGCTCTCCAGGGCCTCCCATGCGTCTGTCGCTACTCCATCTGAACTATGGATACTGAGTGTTTACCCTTCGACATTCAGTCTTCCCAAGTCTCGGTGGTTTTCATTCTCCGTCCAGGAAATGATGAGACCTGCCGTCGCCTCCATCTGTGGGCAGTCCTTGTAAAGGAATTCCTCGTTCAGGAGTCCCTGGAAGTATTCTTCCAGTCTTTTTCTGACTTCGGCTGGTTTCCTGAGAACGGCACCGTTGTTGCTTTTCACAATTATTACTACCTCGATGTCTCAAACCGCGCGATGTTGGGCTTTATCCAGGCATAAGACGAACTTGTACCCCTCTGGCCCTCCAGCTTCTCGTATAGGGCGCCCATTTCCGTATTCTTGGCCTTGGCAACGGCTGCCTCAGCGAGTACTTTACAGCTCTTATAGGCAGCGAGGTCTTCTGTGCTCCTTGCTTTCTGCCAGCGTTTCTATGCTCATTACTTCTGCTTGATGATTCCCTGGACTTCTCCGTTCCAGAACCACGCTGCCTTGTCTCCTCTGATCCCACCTCGCTTTTCTCCCAGGTCTCCCCGCGTCTCTCCCTTGCACACTGTAGGATGACCTCTGCTGCGTTGGTCCACGTTTCCTGGACTGGCCCATGTTGCTCTCGGTGGTCAGCCTCCAGTACTTTTCGGCCCAGGCTACCTTTTTCCACCTTGTGCATTTTCCACCACCGAGTTTTCCACTCGGTTCTTACCATCGCTTTCTTGGGGAGATCTATGGCTAAGTATGCCAGGAGTGTTCTGTGCTGAGAGCCGTTCTTTTCCTAGGCAGTACCTTGATATCCTCGACGGTTTTGAGAGGTGACCTTCTTGCTAGGACTCTTTCGCTTTCCGTTTGTTTCTCCACCTCTGCTGTAGGTTATCTTCTGAGCCTTTCTTTTCACGGAAAAGGTGCAGCAGACTGCTAAGTTGTGTGCTGTGGCTAGTCAAGAATCCGATCTCCCGCCTTCCTTGCTCCTGCTCCTCGACCTCCATGCACCCTTGAAGTCATCTTTTTGAATCGATCTTGTAGCGCAGTCGCCTTCCGGAACCGATCTTAAGCCTCGTCCCGTGTCAGGTGGAGCTCATTATTTTACAGCTCGGAGCAACCGGATTGTGATGCGTACACGACCATGCTGTCCAGTACCCCTTCTTCGTGTCTATTCTCACTCCCATGATCTGAATCACTGATCCTGTTCACAGAGGAGACGCAGCCCTTGAGGGATTCTGCCACCGCTATAGCCACACCATTCGTTTGATATATCCTCCATTGTAAAAGAGTTGGATTCCTCCCCAATATCGCGCGCCTTCGCTTCTTCCCAACACGTTTCCTGAATGCATGGACTTTGATGTTCCTGCGTCTAATGAGCGCCAACCTCTCAACTTCCCGACAAGCGGCCTCGCTTTTAGAGTCCAGTTCAACTAGCTTTTATTGCCGGGGTCGTTCAACCTCACAAGGGAAGGATGGTAGGTCGAAGTGGCCTTTGAAGTGAAGTGTATACTGAGTGAAAAGTCTTCGGACGGAGATTACGAGGCCGTTTTCCATATCTGCTGCGGACCTCCCAGAAGGAAGTTACGGGGCTTTTTAGGGGGAGAGAGAATATTCGCATTCGGTACGAATCGGCGGCGTGCTGCTTATGCGACCTTGTCAGCATGCCCGAGTGGATACATGGTAGGGCACAAGTGCGTGGTCGAGGGTTTGGATCCTTGATGTGTGTGCTCTTTTGCATTTTTTCGGAAGTGGTCCCTGTGCACTTCAAAATGTTTGCGTAATTCTTGTGCCTGATAATGTCGTGACGTAATGTAACTGATGGAGCTATTGCGAACGATTTCATAGAGGTCACTGCTGCTGAGGAGATTGACATACGGACCGAAAACTTCCAGCAGGTGCGAAACAATTTGGGATAGACATCTTTCAACACTAAGTGAGTAGTGAATGAAGGTTTTACCCCAATTATACTTATTTTCGCGCACAACTTCGTGCGGCTTTGGATTCAATTTCCAGTCATGCCATTTGAAGAATAACGTCATTTTCAAGGCAGCATCATTCACTGGAATACACTTTTATGCTTTTCAAATCAAAGAAAGAAGAAGTCAACAGCCAGAAAATATTCTCCATGGAATCGTTCGCAATAGCTCCATCAGTTCAGAAACGTTACGTCACGACATTATGAGGCACAAGGGTTATACAACATAGCTTCCAAGTGTACAGAGACCTTTTTCGGAAAAACGCAAAAGGGCACATGCATCACGTATCCAAACCCTCGACCACGCATTCGTGAGCCCTACGACGTATCCACTCGGCCACGCTGCCACCACTTCACCAGCCTTACGCCGCCAATTCGTACTGAATGCGAATATCTCCCCTTAAAGGCAGCGCCCGCGTTCAAATTTAATGAGTATGCGGCTCAGGTAGTAACAGCGAGGTAGCAAGAAGCCTATTAGTGAAGAAAAATCAAAGAGAAAACACACAAATGCCCTAGAAGGAGTTTCATACCGAACAACGGTTATACGTGCTTAAGGCGAGGAGAAGGAGTGATTGCACGAGTTTCCACTTGTTCATATCAGCTGTTTTCCCTTAACACCTCACTCTCACCACTCCACGTGGAGAGAAGCAGCAATGGAACAACCGCACCATCAGGCAACCATTAGAAATGAAGTTGGGTGGCGTGGTAGGCAGGTGGGCGGAACCGTCGGCTCTTTGCGGGCGGACGCCGCTGTTCCGTCGCATTTTTGGGTTGCGGAACATGCACGTCCACCTCCTCATAGGGGAAGCTACTAGATCCAGAGAGGGCGTGAGAACAACAAATGAACGCGGACGCTGCCTTTAATGAAGCTCCGTAACTTCTTTCTGGGAGTTCCGCAGCAGATATGGAAGACGGTTTCGTAATCCCCGTCCGGAGACCTTTCAGCCGGTATGCATTTCATTTTGAATGGCCACTTCGACCTACCATCCTTCCCTTGTCAGAAAGCCCTTGCATACCGACCACAGAACCCCGGCGAAGGTTCTGCGCGCCATTTCCGGGTGACGCCCTAGCATTATCACTCATTCTTTGCGACTTTCAACCATGATTGTTGTGACAGGGTTCTCTACCAGCTGGTCTGTCAACGTGGGCCTCACGCTGATACCGTCCCCATTTTTGCAAATTTTGGAAGGCATGATGTGTGCCTCGCCGGGGATCGAATTCGTGGCTCAGAGTGCAGACGTCATCCTACAGTTTCAACGACTCGGCTATCCTTGCCTTTGGTTTTGCTTCACCAGTTGCAAAATTTCATCGACTGGCCGGCCAGGGCGAGGTGCACATTCAACATCCAAAGTTCCGGAATGGAAACTAGCGAATCACTCCGGGGTCCACTAAATGCTATTCGCCGCACACTTCACAGATATTTCTTAACACGTTCTTGCAGCGGTTTTGTCTTTTATACTGAGAACAACATCCCACCAGAAAAGGTCAACAGGTCGCCATGGGCATTCAGAATGGGATGCATATTGCCGTGTGCGTCTCGACACACTGAACTCAGATCTGCCTGCAGAATTTGCGGAACGAGTCTCCAGGAGAATTTAGGGGGGGGGGCTTTTTTCATAGCACTTGCCGATCCTCCTTTGTGGTAGCACAAGTTAAGCTCGAGAATTGCTAGTGCTGAGCGATCGATGGTGTGGTGGATAGGTAAGTAGCTTCATAGGTGCGAGGTCAGAGGTTCGATTCCTTGACTAGGTCAGGATTTTTTTTTCCCTGTACATCTTGGTGAGTCCAGCATTTACTTCACTTTGTTATTTTGTCAATCTTGGTCTCATTTCGGTAAAGAGTCGCATGACGTCACGCTTTCAGTTCTGCTTCTCTTTCAAAACTTTTATTATAAAATTGGTTCGCAAATGCTACATGAAGTGAGTCAACACAAATGTTTAAGTGGGTGTTTCTGTGGTCCTTTACGAAATGGTCAAAGCAATAGAGCTTCTCACAGTGTGCTCCACAACCGGTGTAGACACAGTGTCAATTCAGAAGGGAAGCAGTATTGGATCGGAGTCTAAAAATCACCATGATTTGCATCCAGGTATCCCGATATCTGCCAGGAATAGGACAAGAAGTTTTCAAAACGAGGAGAGCAAACTGATAATAAATGAGAGAGAGAGAGAAGGCGGAGAATAGAGTCCCGACTGTGTATACAAAAATCAATATCGTGAGCTATTACGTAGGAAATACTTGTTTACCTTTTTTCACTTCTAGGATGAACTTTTGAGCCTCTTCACCAATAAGTTCTTTATGGTGAAAGGTTTTCCTAGAAGTGAAAGTGGTGAGTGGTGACACTATTCCACAGCTCCTCTTGAAGTCCCGGATCCAGCCGTGGCTCGCTTTAAAGTTTTCGACCAATGCATTGTTCCTATTGATCTTGACTGCCATTCGCCGGATATCACTGTCATGCATGGTAATGCCCGAATTAAGCTTCGACATTACCTCACACTTCAGCTTATTCGCTAGTGTTCGTAGCTGGACCAGGCGGTCAGCACGAATACTTCCTAGTAAGTTGTAATGTATACATGGTTAAAGTGTAAATAAAATGCCAGGTAGTCTAACAGCACGATCTCGTTCGAGTTGCCGTAGCTTCCGCATGTGGTAGTCAGTAGAGATGGAACGATACTTATTGTTCATAGAGGCAAGCGAACGACTCCCTTAGCAGGTGATCGGTAATATGCTATGGCGTCGTCCACCTGTAATAGAGTTTCATCTGCTTATTCGAAAGCTATTTTGAATGAGTGATGACCCACCTTCTGTTTAGCAACTTCGGTCTCACCGAAAAGACCCCACTGACGCTCTGCTCAACCTTTCACATCCTTCATCTTCCGGACTCCAAAGAAGGTCTTCCGTATCCTCTTCAAGGTTCGTCTCCTCGTCAGACTCGACAGTTAGGTTATTGAGTGATGCTTCGCGCAGAATAGACGTGATCTTGTCTATTATTTTTGCTCTTCCCGACATGGTGCGCGCACTATCTCACAGGAACCGAAGTCCCTCAGCAGGTATGCTACAACCAGCTTTGGGCAAAACATTCCACGAGAAATGGGGAAAAAAAAGTAATGATCGCTCTTTTGTAAGCCACATGGAAGGTTGCAAACGTGTAGGTTTATCATATTAGATGAATTTGACAAGTTGACTCAGGCACAGTCCTATCCTATCAGATTCCCTTTCTGGATTGTATCCAGGTTCACTTCGCATGTAGTCGCTCCTTGACTCCTTGATGTCGCATTTGTACCGGTAATTTCATAATAAAATTGTTGAAAGAGAAGCAGAACTAAAAGCGTGGCGTCATTCGACTCTTTACCTGTTGCGAATGAGACCAAGCTTGACAAAATAACGAAGTAAAATAAAGGCTGGACTCACAGAGTACAGGAGTTTGTTTTTGTTCAAGTAACTGGCACTGTTTTCAAACTTTCGGGTGCTCTACACCGTAACCTAAAAATGCTGACACTTGTGCACTGCTCTTTACTGCAGGCTCTGCGCTTATTACCCCGCCCCATCCAGCTGTCAAATACGAAATACCCTCGTTGCGGTGGAATCTCCGACGATGAAACGATGGTGTACCTTGGTCCGGTATTGATGCTCATGTTTCAAAGCATTAGTTGTTTAAGAAGCCATATGCTACCGCGCATTTCATTTGGAGGTGCATGATGGATTTTTATTTTCATGGTGTTAGATTATATATTTTTGATGAACGATATCCCTGCTGCTAATAAAAGTGCGAGTAAACTAACATGTTAGATTATATATTTTTGATGAAACGATATTCCTGCTGCTAATAAAAGTGCGAGTAAACTAACAAGGGAGGTCGTTCAGGGCGTGGTGAGCTTTTTCAAAATGGTCTTGTGCACGTTGGAGGGGCACATACGAGGACCAGAAAACTGAGGTTCGTTTTCGCTGCGTGCTGCTACGAATAAAAAAAAACGTAAAAAATAGGTCGATGGTTCGGATCCCACCGAGGACAAAATTTTGCTTTTTTACAATTTTTCATTTTTTGGATCCATGTTTGTCTAAATAATTGGTCCCAATAAAAACATTCACGATGAACTGAACAATCCTACTTTTATGGAGCAAAACTGCTTTTTCGTTCGAATTCGTTAGTATGCGCAGACTCAGCTCTTCGGCACTATGCCGGTGCCAGATGGCACTGGAACCGAAAATAAAGTCTAGAATCGTGTTCACGACTGTCGATTACCCCTAGGAGCAAGTTTTGAGCGAAAAATATTTTTTGACTTTCTCGGGTTGTAGGTGACCGGTCATTTGATCGGCAGTGTCAGCGGAGTCTCACATCTTCGAACCAGCGATGAAGTATCGTTGACGCTACGGTAACCGGACAACCCAATAAGCAAATCCAAGAAGGTCAAAACAAGTGTTTTGACTGAAAATTCGTTTTTAGTGGTAATCAGTGGCCCTGGTCACAAATATAACCCCTACATATTCTTGGCGCCCACGCAATTTGGCGACAGAATAGCGTTGAACGTTCCCTACATGGGGTGTACATAACGAATTCACTGGAGAGATGTGGCCCCGAATTGTCTTTAAGTGACACCACACCAGAAGTTACTAAATTCGCAATCAGATCCACTGTATAGCCTATGAGGAACAACGTCCAGCAACAACCTTGTTCAATGGTGCCTGAAAATCGAAATAGTTGAATAGCACTGACTCATGAGGTACAGCTACTCGGAAGGTGTCCATAAATGGCAAATATCCGAGTTATATTCATGCGCAGACAAAATGGAAGCGAGAACAGCGGAACATAAAAAAATGCAAAAACCCGCAAGCCGAGGGAAGTCGAACCATTAACCACCACCCCCACTGTCCGATTGAGAATCCTCCTCGCTATCCACTAGGCCATCCGATCGTTGTGGCTGAACACCGCTCCGATTGCTGAAGAAACCATTCCGACGAGCCGGAGCCGTTCACTTTTGATCACGTGCCTCAAGTAAGTCCCATCGACTAGTTCCTATAGTACCTTTATAAGGACCCTCCACCCAGCAACTGGTCAAAGTGCAAGTGATTTAGAGCCCACTGAAGCTCAAAAACAGTCGGTTTCTCTGGGTCTTCTTTTTCACTCCTTTTTTGGTATTCCCAGAGGCGCTCAGGAAAAGTGACCTTCAATTAGGTACTCCATGCACTTGATCCCACATCATGCAAAAAGCCATTTTCAAAAAGCGCTCCACGTCCTGAACGACCTCCCTAATAAGAGAAGCAGTGCACACTGGAAGTCTGTAACACTTGTCCCTATGGCAATGTCGGTGGTTGCGCACAAACAGGTGTGATCTGCCAGATTAATTGTCGGACATGCGGATGCACATATATGGGAGAAACGAGAAGACCACTTCCTAAACGAATTAATGAACAGCTAGCCAGCATGATGCAATCCTGCTATATGGGATTGGCAAGCATAAAGCAGGCGTGCACAACAGCGATATCTTCGACGTAAAATGCGCAATATTGGAGCAGGACACGAAGATTACGGCTAGGGAAGCATCCAAGGCAATCCAGATTTTTGTTAGAAATCCTCCTATGAACAGCCGAGACGAGCGTTCGTCAATTTCCATGTCTTCAGCCGTTCATACCGCACCCCGAGCTAAGAAGTCACCATTCCTCATGCTCCTCCGCTTTTCGATATGTATAAAGAGATCCTATAGTAAGCCCTATTCGCTACTGATTGATATATGGGATAGCGGATTGTTCCGCGTCTAAACGCGTCGGAACGGAGATGAGCCTTTCTCCTTCGATTCTTTGTTGGGTTACACCATGTCTTCGGAAGTGCTGGGATAAGTTGTTCAGGCCTCTGGAGAATTTGGATAAATCAAAACGTCAGACCTTTAGGTAAATTGCTCCTTCTCGAAAGGTCTAAGAGCGGAACATCACATACTGAGTAAATGAAAAACTAATATGCCGAGGTTTCAAGAGGAGAGAAGCAGAAAAACAACAAGTTCCTTATATCATGTCATATATTTAGATAGCTAAAGCTGCTTTTCAACAGAACCAGGATCCAATGGACTCTTCGTTGTACTATATGGCTCTCAGAAAGAAGAATGTGCTGGCTCATCTTTTCAAAGTAAGTTAGCCCTTTTCATCAGAATAAGATGGCCACAAGTGCACAGGTTTTTCGGAGCATACATTTTCACCATAGAAAATCGAATAAAATCGATATGAATACTGTTTGGTGAAGTCATGTAGGTTGCTGTTTGTTGTTTGAGGTTGCTACTCTTGTTCGTTTCTTCTTTAGTTTTAACATTCAATTCACTCTAGATAGGGTGTGGCTCAACTAGAAACGGCTTCCGTCAGATTCTTCAGTGTGTGCTACTGTGGGCTTAACAGCAGTTTGGTCACCTCGCAAAGATATTCAGTGGTCGAATTCGACTGACAAATAAATTTCAAAAGACCATCTGTAATGGTGTATGTGTGTGTGGTGTGTATATGTGCACATCTACACATTTTGATGCTTTGTGATTGAACCTGCCTGCAGCAGTTGTGAAGCGATCTTCTGAATCGAGTTACCAAGGTTTTTCTCCGCACTGCCTCACACATCATCGCGCCTTTATACAATCCTTATCCTTGCAAAAAAAGTGTTTGTGAGGGGGAGGAAGTTGGTGGAAGCGTGAAAAGAGCGTCCGTCCTAAGTTCATGAGATTTGATGAACAAGACTGCCTTCAGTGCCATCTGCTGTTTAAGAACAGAATAAATATTAGGTTGTTGCATAAGTTCTTATACACGTGTTTGATCCTTCCTATTTCGTTCGCGTGGATGTTGGTATTACGTCACCACGTGTGCGTGACCTGTACATTATACTTTTTCATTATACTAGCTATCACTCACCGAGCTTGCATTTGCAGTACACAATGTCGCACAATTTGCACTGTGACAAAACGTACCTGCGCTTCTGTTTGGTTTTGCTCCACGATTTCGGCTGGAATGCAAAGGAAGCCCATACCAAGCTGGTGGAAACATACGGTGAGGACGTACTCTTACATGGCATGCAAGAATCGGTTCGCCAAATTCAAGAAAGGAGACCTTTCTCTCGAAGATGCTCCGAGGTCGGGTCGGCCGATAGAGTTGGATTTAGAAGTACTACGTTCCACCGTGGAGGAGGACCCGTACCTCACCACCAGAGAAATGGCGACCATGCTTAGCTGATCATTCGACGGTTGCACGTGGACTAGACCACATGAACTGTCCGCTTATGACCTTTCGAGAGGGCGACCACCTGCACTTCTCTCCTCACTTTCCAAAAGAAGCTTCACTTTCTCAACTCGATGATCAGTGGAGATGAGAAGTGTGTCCTCTACGATAACCCTGTGAGGAAGCGGCAGTGGGTCGACAAAGGAGAACAGCTAGAAAGCACCCCAAAGGCCGACCTTCACCCTGAAAAGGTTCTCCTGTCCTGTTGGTGTCCATGGAGAGGCATGGCAGTACTCGAGCTGCTGGAGGAAGGGAAGCACGATTGACGCTTCCACATGCGTGACCAAGCTGCGGAACAATGAAAGATCACGCGACCGTATCGTTGCGAATGGAATGCGGAGATCTATACTCCTCATCATTATCGGACTGTCTGGGCGTAATCGCGCCAGAAGGGTGCGCACACTCTTTGAGGCCGTTCTCAGCCTTTTCTTTGAAGCGCGTATGCGAACAAAAAGTGATTAGAACGGATAATACGAAGGATATAATGCTGCTATGTCCATTGATCGCCTTTAAGGCTGCGTTTATACTTCTTGCGGGCAGCGTAGCGTAGCGTAGCGCCCAGCGTAGCGTTTGCGGCTTCAGCGTACGCAGCGCAAGTGCCGCAAGAGATGGAATGCATGATCGATCTAGCTTCACCAGCGTCACCACGACTGGCACGCTGGCTACGCTAGCGTACGCCAGCGTTTCTCAGCGCTTTCACCAGCGTTTTTTGACTAGCGCTTGCAGCGGCAGGGCGAGTAGGCTATGTCGCGCCGTGAGAGAAGCGGAATCGACGTGTATTTAGAGACCAATATGGCCGTCGGAGACGCAAAAGCGTCAGTGCATTGTAGAGGCGACGTATGTGGCGTCGGAAGACGCAGAAGCAATGTGCATCCGTATAGGCTATTGCGGCCGTCGGGACGCAGAAGCGATGTGCATTGTTAGAGACTAAGGCGAGTGGGAGACCGGCGCATCGATGAGTTTTGTACCTCCAGACTTCCTAGGTCTCTACTCCCCTGCCGCTGCAAGCGCTAGCAAAACGCTGTTGTGAAAACGCTGGAGACGCTGGCGTACGCTAGGGTGCCGCTTACGCGCTACGCCAGGCGTGTGCCGCTGAGTGGACGTGTGAAGCCTAGATCGATATGACATCCTTCTTTCGGCACTTGCCGGCTGGCGTACGCGGACGCTACGCTACGCTGCGCTTACGCTACGCTACGTCCTGCCGCAAAGGTATAAACGCAGCTAACAACTGGTGCCAAGATTTGGACCGCGGAAAACGCAGCCGCACTGACCCGCCCGACAGTCCGTAATGATGAGGAGCGTACTTCCACCATGACAACGCGCGACCTCACACTGCAAAGGCGACCCAGCCCAGCTGGAGAAGGACGGATGGCTGATGGTCTCCAACCCTCCCTTCAGCCCTGACCTCTCTCCTTCTGACTACTGCTGTTCAGCACCTGCAGCGCTATCTGGACGGAAAAAAGTTCGAAACAAAGGATCAGTTCAGAAAGCGCTCGACAACTTCTTCAAGTCCCAGCCTCCGTCGTTCTGGAGGATGAATCGACAAGTCGCCTGAGCGCTGGCGTCGAGTAGTGAATGGTGATGGTGCATACCTCTAATCTCCAGGCTGGTTCGTTTTTGAGACATTTACAAAAAAGACGTTTATAAGAACTTATGCACCAACCTAATAGCTGAGAACAGGTGGGAGTGCCATTTCAAAGCTTGTTCCAATTTTTTTCCGCGACTAATATAAATAATAAATATATATGTTTTTTTTCAACTCTTGTTTCATAGCTTCTGCCTCTATGATTTTTTTTCTTGCCTTTTGCTGATTCCCACAAACACTTTGACTGAAAACGACCGGACGGGGACACATGGCCAACTCCGCTCATTCTCTAAAGGGCTCAGCAGTTCAGGCTCCGCCTCCCTGGCCACGCCAGCTTGCGTTTTGCGAATTTTGATGTTTTTTCAGAATTTTTGCATTCCTGGACTGCTACGTGAAGCCCGCCCACTGTGAGAGGCTCCGCCCACTTTGAAGAAGCCCCGCCCGCTTTTCAAAAATGGTGCAAATTGGCGGCATAGAGTATCGGCTGGCATGCTACGGTATTGCTGATCATTCGGAACATATTTTACCTGATTTTCTTTTTCCGAGTGGAAACGAGACTCTAGCATGCAAGTCAAGTCCCATTTGAATATTTTTGAATATTTTGAAAAATATCAAAACTCCGCAAAAAGCAAGTGGGCGGGCCAAGAGACGGACTCTAGACTGCCTTCAGAGAGTGGGCGGAGTCGGTCGTGTGTCGATGTCCGATCGTTTTCAGTCAAAGTGTTTGTGGGAAGCAGCAAAAGACAGTCGCAGAAGCAGAAGTTATGAAACAAGATTTGAAAATCCATGACCGCGCTGATAAGTAGGCTGGCCGTCGGGGTGGGGCTCGCAGAGGTGTCGGCGTGATATGGTTGATGAATTGCCCGGCCTAATAAGTATGGTGAATTTGATTTGGAAAGTGGTGGTGATTCGGTCCGAAAAGTGGTGAATTTGAAGTGAAAGTGGCACATGTATGTATTCACACCGGATTTCACCACCATCTTGAAGAGCATATTAAATATTGTCATGACACTCCGCCACTGACTTCTGGACGAGCGCCATCGAGAGATTCTGGCACGCGACCGCGATAAGGTGCCTGAAATCGTCGAGATAGTGGATTTCTCCGCCACCGTAGACCACCCTATCGAACTCCGCCTGAACCGGGTAATGGGATTCAGGTCAGGTGACCTACTTGGATATTCCATCTCTTTTAGGTGCTCAGCCCCCTCCCATTCCAAGTAGGCGAGAGTTTCTCCAGCGCCCTTCGATTCCATGGGTGGCACCCAATGCTGTAGCAGTACAAAGTTTCCAAGAAGGTACGGACGTCCATGTGAGGAGGATATTCTTCACAAGTTGCTCAATGTAACCGCCAGCGCTCACCTTATGTCCGCAAAGAAAATATTGGTCTTCCCATTCCAGGTGCGTCCGGTCCATCATCAACCCTCACCTTGACGACTGTGGTGAAGATGATGTCCTAGACCGTGGCGACGTTGTCGGAGCTGCTCGATGTTGGAGGTCATCCAGATCGAGAGTGCTGGTCTCCACGTAACTATCCATGAGTGACTCCATACTAGAAGTTTCGCAGCTGTTTGAAGGTGACATGAATTCCAGAGGTCTTCTCCAGTAAGGCTGCGACTGGAGATGACTTCACATTTTGGTGTACATGAAGGTGATGGGCACTTCGACCGAGTCACATATCAGCAGAGTTTTTGCTGCCCACACAGAGGACGTGGATATGAGTACCAGGGCGGAAGATACCCAAGATGTTCCTCTATAAGCAGGAGCTGGCTCTCGCCCATCACCTTCATGTATACCGCAATATGAAGTCATCTCCAGTCGCAGCCTGAGTGGAGAACGCCTTTGGAATTCACGTGGCCTCCAAACAGCTGCGGAACTTCTGGATTGGAATCACCCATGGATAGCTACCTAGAGACCAGTACTCTCGATCTGGATGACCTCCAACATCAGCAGCCCCGAGAACATTGCCATGGTCTAGAACATCATCTCCACCACAGTCCCAAGGCGTGGGTTGATGGTGTGGACCGGACGTACCTGGAATGAAAGACCAATATTTTCTTCGTGGACTCCGGACATAAGGTGAGCGCTGGCGGTTACATTGAGCCACTCGTGAAGAATATCCTCCTCACATGTCGTCGTCCGTACCTTCTTGGAAACTTTGTACTGCTACAGCATTGGGTGACACCACGTGGATTCGAAGGGCATTGGAGAAACTCTCGCCTACTTGGAATGGAGGGGGGCTGAGTACCTAAATGAGGTGGAATATTCAAGTAGATCACCTGAACTGAATCCCCTCAAATACCCAGTTGGGGCGGAGTTCCATAGAGTGGTCTACGGTGGCGGAGAAATCGACTACCTTGCTGATCTCAGGCACCACATTGGTTGTGTGCCAGAATCTCTCGATGGCGCTCGTCCAGAAGGCTGTGGCGGAGTGTTATGATAGTATTCAATATGCGCTTTAATATGGTGGCGAAATGTCCGATCATGAATTTAATAAAGTGTAAACTTATAGCGCCTCGAAAGTCAATAAAGAAAAGTGACTTTTTCGCCACCCCCCCCCTGTATATATGGCGAACCGAGAATGATAGAATAACTTGTTCCGAACGGCTGGGAATTGAAAGCTGACTAGAGACGGTTGACCGAAAAACAGATTTCCCTTTGGCTGCTCGGAAATTTTGCTTCACTGAACATTTTTTTTTTCGTTGAATGGGACGTCCGCCAACTTGCCATGACATTTTTAATGAATACCTGGTTAGATAGGCAGAGCCTGCAATGCTTTTTACAAATATGAGTATCAAAACTGCTACCTGCACTTGCAAGTTTGGCCGTTTTCCGAATTTTTTTGGATTTGGCTCCACCCACTTCGGGGCACGCCCCGCCCACAGCGGTAGTGCCTCGTACACCCTTACATTTAATCACTTGGGGACCGTAATCCACATTTTGGCACCTTCTGCAGTGCTTTGGGACCAAGCTACGACTTTTTATACTGTTCCTTCTGCTCAAATGCACCTCGGGGCTGCTTTGTAGCCAAGTTATAGCTATTTTCCAGTGACACGGGAAGCTTCGCCCATCTCAATACGCCCCGCCCATTTCGAGTGTGTCTCCCCTGTTCGGTCGGTCAGCCCTTTGTTAACTCTACTGCCTGTTTCCTCATCTCGGGACTGCTCTGGAACCGAGTTATGACTTTTTTCAGTGAAATCGCAAACTTTTGACGCACACCCCGCCCACTGTGGGCGGTTCTTACCATGGGTCATGAGTGCTACCTATTTTTTCCCATGCTCTATCCATCCCCACCCTGACTCGACCTCGCCAAGCTCTTCTTCAGGTGTATGAATTTCGTGACAAACAGACAGACGCACACACACGGACATGGCGATTATATTAGTAGGATAAGTAGATCGGTTCAAGTTATTTCATGTTCTTCCACACCTTTTTCCTACTTTTTTTGATTAATGCTTCATTTATCACCTGTTCTAACAAATCTGACCTCTGAAACCTGCCAAAGTCCATCGCGGGCGCTGTCTTTAAAAACACATGGTGCGCTCAAACATATTAAGGGTACTATCAGCCCCCCCCCGCTGTCGATGTGACGTGGTCCCCCGCCCAAAACTGCACGGGGCCAGACGGGGGCGTGGGAAAGTCGTCATTATTGCCACACCGCCCATTTCGCAAACTCACGTTTATGCCAACACCGTCTGTGCGGCGCGTGTCGCGTGCAGCTCTCTTGCTTTTTGCCAAGTCCTGTAATTGCGCATTGGAATACAAGTAAAACGCAATTTCTTTATGCGGATAACATTTTAGGTGCTGCAAAATAAGGACCGAAGATGATGACGAGGGCTAGAACTCAAGAGCAACTGTGCTGCTTCTGCAATATTTCTCGGAGGCCGCGCATTACCACGAAACTCGGAGGCCGCGCATTACCACGAAACATGAAAATAAAAACGGACCTGAGTGCCCCACTCGGTAGTTTAAAGTATTTCTATGGCTTGGATTCGAGCCGGATCGCAGAAATGAGCACGCGTTTTATTAATTTGCATTTCCTTGGTTTTTTCAATTTTGTTTTATTTACATCTACATTCGTTGCTCTTCAGTACTAGCCTTTATCATCTTCATCACCCTCTATTCGGACTTTAAAGCATGAGCAATATCTCAAATGTTAGGAAATTGCGTTTTGCTTGTATTGTGTCATGTTTTATTGTCATGTTGTCCGTTTTTATTGTCATGTTGTGTGGGAATGCGCGGCCTCCGAGAAATATTGCAGAAGCAGCACAGTTGCTCTTGAGTTCTAGCCCTCGTCATCATCTTCGGTCCTTATTTTGCAGCACCTAAAATGTTATCCGCATAAAGAAATTGCGTTTTACTTGTATTCCAAGGCGCAATTACAGGACTTGGCAGAAAGCCAAGAGAGCTGCACGCGGCACGCGCCGCGCGGATGGTGTTAGCATAAACGTGAGTTTACGAAATGGGCGGTGTGGCAAGGAATTACGACTCTCCCACGGCCCCGTACTCTGACTCCGTGCAGTTTTGGGCGGGGTCCACGACACATCGACAGCTGGGGGGCTGATAGTCTCATACACCCTCTATGTGTTTCAGCGTACCATGTGTCTTTAAGCACATCCGGTATCATAAACTGGTGTTTCCAAAAGGTTAATTTTTCTACATGCAAGTGCACTATATGCAGAGAAGAATTGAGAGGATCACTGCTAAGCAGCAGCTAATCGTGCCCCTGCTGACTTCCTCATTTTCCTTCGTAATTCCCGCCAGAGTTGCACAGAACGGCAACCTGCACATTTTAGAAAATAAATGCGTAGCAGGTCTAATCCAGAAAGCGCAGTTTTCGAAGTCGTTTGGTGCAGATGCATTGACAAATATATCTTTATCATTACATTTGAGGTCATGAACGATGTTGAATCAGCAGTCGCTATCTGAATTATCGAGGCTATCACCTGGGGGAGACTTTCCCTGGTCCACCTTTGTTGTCGTTGTGAGGCAATTCTCTGTGTAGTTGATGGGTTGTCGTCGTCCTAGGTTATAGGGATGGGCTCATTTTGTCGGCTTAAGCTGATCGTCGTGTTGAGGGGGTTCGACAGCCTGTGGTTTGTCGTTTTCTGCAATCTTGAATTTCGAGAGGGATCAATAAGTTGTTAGGGCGACGAATTTTCCTTGGCGTGCTCGAAACAAGCTCCTCTTCGCGCACTTCCCCATCGCGTCCTCGTCGGAGTTCTTGATGCGTCCCATTTTCCATTCACTTCTTGGTAGAACCGGGTCGCTGACTAAGACGACGTCCCCATGTTTGGGTTCTCCGTACCTTGTCTGCGATTAGAGACCTGTTTTTTTTTATGGTGTTCTCGCAGGGAGAGCAAATACTGCTGATGCCAAATATTCCAGAAACGCTCTGCCTCCTGACACGATGAGTGGAGCGCCTCTAGAACTTGTTGTCGGTACTGTAGGGGTCGTTGCTCATTCAAATAGTCATTCTCCTCCGTTGCGGTATCCTCGGGCATAGAAAGAGTCGGTGTCATATCATGATGTACCAAGTCTATTGAGCGGATAGAGGTCAGCGCTTCTTGTGTAGATCCCTGATATGTGAGCGGTCGAGAACTCAAACACACCTTCACTTCTGCCACCAGCGTCTGCTTGTTGTCAAAAGGGCGCCGGTTTGTGCCCCTCAAGAATTTGTATAGCGCGTGTTTTATGGATTTAATGAGACGCTCATTGAATATCCCTTGCCATGGGGCATATGGGGTAATACGCTTCCACTGTATTCCCTTATTCGTGATGCATCGAAAGACATCTTCGTGTGGAGCATGATCTGGATTGCCCACTATGTTTGCACTTAGTAATCGCAAATTGGATGCGTTATGGCAAATAATTGTTTCCGGGAGTCCCCTCCGTGCCACAAATCTTCGAAGTGCATTCAAGAACTCTTCCGTTGCTATGCTACATACGACTTCTAGATGGATCAACCTGATTACGGTGCATGTAAATATGCATCCATATAGTTTTGTCATATGATCGTCTTCCTTGCACGGTGGGAGGTCGAAGAAATCTAGGCCTTCATGTTGGGATGGTCGACATTGCGAACTTTTTGGCTTGGTAGGTCAATCATGTCAGGATAGTGGTGGCAGTGCATTGAATCTTCGACATTTCACGCAATATGAGTTTCCGGACCTGCTTGCGTAATTTTGGGATCCACTACTGCTATCGTACCGTGGCTTTTGTACGTTCGATGCCTTGGTGGTAATTCCCGTGAGTTTCTTCTATAACTAACTTCGCCAGCATAGTGTTGGGTGCAACTAAAGAAGGTTTTCAGCGTCGTTCTTAAGTGTGAGTTTTCGAAACGTCCTCTAGAGCCCAGAGCTGGTTTTCGTCTTGGAAAAGCCGTATGGTGTTTGCCATGGATTTCCTGTAGGCTTTGGTTACATATGGTGCCTGGTGGTTACGGATGATTGCCCGTCTTGCAGCACGGACTTCTTTTCCTTCCAGGCCCGTAGACTTTTCCTCCACATAACTTAGCGATCGTATACCCGCTTTTTAATGGTCCTTCCCAAGGGACGCATTAGTTTTTTGATAAAGCGAAGGACCAGTGCTATTGCACGTTTTCCTGAAGTGAGCGATCTGACCCAGTCTTTCCCCAGAAGATCCTGTATCTCCGCTTTATCTGTGCACTCTCCACAGGTGAACTCTTCTGAAGCAATTTTACTTGTTGTCAAAGGATAAACCACTTTGTACCAGTTTTCAACGGGAGAAGTCAAGAATGATGGTATTATCCACCATACGTGGTGTTCCATATTTTTTTGTGAGAGCCCTCTCGTCCCGCGTCAGCCGGGTTTTGTAAATCCGGCCATATTTTGGGTTATTAGGTTCCCCTCTTTATGAAGATCTGATGGCAAATTCGTGTCCCACTGGATATGTTTTCTCCACAAGTCTTGCTGGAACTTTTTTGCTGGAATCAGTAAGGGAACGAGCCAGCCTAGTGGACCGAGCGCGGGGGCTATTTGCCGGGCTACCTGCCATTTGGTGACAATGTGCGAGTGGGTTATTTTACATGGAATCTTTGTGTGTCTTCAGTCGAATTCCAGGTGATTCACAATATCTTCTGTACGGTAGATTTTTAGTAAGTTTCCCTTGGCAGAATATTGGGCAAGTTCTTGTTATTTGAAGGAAATTCGCGTAAATCCATGCCCATGTCGCTGGATATTTCCCGAGCTTCCAACGATATTGCCGTTATTTCTTGTTCAGATTCCTCTGAAAGGATCAGGTTATCCACATACAGGTTGTTCTGGAATTCGTCTGCATGTGTGCTTTCTTCCATTGCCGTCTTTGAGTGGTGTTTGATGGTTCCGCCCAACAAGAAGGGGGAAACTTTGAGACCGAATGTCACCCGAGTGATGCGAGGGACTTAGGCGGCGTTCATACTTCGCGACAGCAGCGGCGATCGTCGGTGCATGGCAGCGTGCGCCCCAACGCTACATATTATGGACCGTCGCCTGATGAATAAGGGAATTCAACTTGTAAGACCTTCTCTACTCATAATTAGGCTACTAACAGATAAGCTACAACGTTCTCTGCATAAGCAGATCTGGAATATGAAGTAAGAAGATTACACTTCTTTTTAGGACGGGATAAGGCCAACTACACTGGTGTGCAAAACTTAGACACGAGATGGATAAAGTAACATAAAACACTAATGACTGGGTGGAAGTAAATGAAAGTGTGGGAGCATGTTGCCACTCGCCTAAGGGATATGCACAGGAAGCTAGACTTTTCTCGGTGGAAGAAGAGCTTGAATAAAGTGCCAAATATGGTCGACCGCGCAAATCGAGGCAGTCTGTGGGTTTGAAAAAAATTTGGTCTCAATCAACAAGTAGCTGCAAAGAACTGTAGTAGTACCCTTTGATACGTCATGTCCCGAAGAGAGCATCTGGGTGACTTCATTCGAGGGGATCATATGGAAGCTCGAAGAAGGTCGAGCCATGACGAGTGTAGCCCAGGAGTTCGGTATCGCTCACAGCGTTGTATCACGTGCATGGAGAGCGTTCCGAACCTTTGGTACTGCTGCCCGAAGACGAGGAGGTGGCCGGCCAAGGACAACTACACTAACGGACGACCGCTACATTGTGCAGCGCAAGAAGAGATCCTCGTCAGTC
>MU966700.1:0-46785 GCA_036418165.1 Cooperia oncophora
CTGAACCTTCCTTGTTCTAAAGGGACGGCCGTTGTGATAATTCAGGTTGAAGTGGCGTTTCCTTCGACAGCTCAATCAATTGTCTAAATAAACCGGATTCATCTCGGTGCACTGAAGGTACAAGTCAGAAACAAATTATTATGACTATAATGTTGCGCATACTCCGCATTTTCTCCCATTATTCCTGAACACAGCAAATAAATCGTATAAAACACAAAACAACAACAGCTCCATCAAACACCATATCGAGAATTATAAGCCCGTTCGGATATCCAAGCCCCGAGAAGACTCTAGCTTCATTCTTCTTCTTTAATTCAACGTTCCTCCCACTCCGTGGCTCCTGTAATATGATGACGCCATTTCACCCGATTGAATGCCTGATGGTGGTAGATGCTGCCTATTTTCAAGTCTGTACACAGCATAGCAAGCCGGCGCTGTTTGGGATGCCCTATTAGTTCCCTCCCGAGTACCTCGAGCTAGAGACGAGGCAGAGGTTACGGACAGTGGTAGCCTTCACAGACAAGTTTACGGACAGTGTCAGCCTTCGCACAAAGCACATGGTCGTACCATTGAAGACGCGTTTTTCGCATTTTGTCAGCTAAAGGGGTATACCGAACGTCTTGCGTACGATATCGTTACAAGTGCGGTCCAGTCGCGCGACGCACGCCGTTCAACGCAATATTTGTACCCCTATCACCCCAAGGCTAGTTCCGATTTCTCTGGTCGCGCGCCATGTATTACGAACAGCTCTAATGACAACTCTATACAGTCACGACTTGAAGCGCTCTAGCACTTAGTTGTTGCAGAAGATCCCAAACATAGATCGCCATTTAGACCTTGCTGCACTCACTCGTGCGCTCTTGCGCTTCTGGGTTCAGACCGTCATTGGACGCAATTGCTGAAACGAGATACTTGAATGATTTTTTTGCGCTTGAGCACAATGCCGATGTCAACGAAGTCGGGCTCATTTGGGTCGGTTGTGAGGTACTCGGTCTTTTTGACGATTAAGCTGAGTCCGAAGCGCAGGCTTATAGGCTTGCACTTGCCACTGGAGTGTGCGTAATATACAGGGAGGGGGGGGGCATAAAAAAAGACACTTCGGCCGAGTCACATATCAGTAAAATTTACGCAGCCTAGATAGAAGGGCGGATACGAGTACCAGGGCGTAAGACACCTAAGATGTTTCTCGATGAGTAGAAGCAGTCCTTTCGTCCATCACCTCCATGTACACCAAAATATGAAGCCATCTCCAATCGCATCATGACTGGAGAAGGCCTATAGAACGTTACCTTCAAACTGCGGAACTTCTTGTATGGAGTCCCATGGACAGCTACCCGGGACCAGCAATCTTGATATGGAAGACCTCCAACATCGAGCAGTTCCGACATCATCATGACGGTGCAGGACATAATCTTCACCGCAGTCGCCAAGGTGCTGGTTGAGGTATGGATAGGAAATTCCTAGAATGTGAAGACCGATATTTTCTTCGTGGACCCGGACTGAAAGTGAACGCTGACGGTCACACCGACCAACTCGAGTGGAGTATCCAGCTTTCATGTCGTCGCCTGTACCACCTAAGAAACTTCGTACTGCCACAGAATTGGGTGTCACCACATGGAATCGAAGACGTTGGAAAAACTCTCGCCTACTTGGAAGCGAAGGGCGTTGAGAGCTTGAAGAAGAAGATCCAAGTGTGCCACCTGCCCTGAAAACCCCTCGATTACAAGGTTTAGAAGAAGCTCAACACGGTGATCTACAGTGGTGGAGAAATCAAGGACCTCGCTAAACTCGTCATCGAATCACTTTCGCGTGGCAGAATCTCTCGATAGCCTTCGTCCAGGAGGTTGCGGCGGAGTATCGCCATAGTGTACAATGTGGTCTTGAAAACGATGGTTGAAATTACAAGAATGCTGAGTTATGGGCAAAAGTCGAACCCCAGGCGGGAGTCAATCCTGTCACTTCACGCTTTCCGGGTGAGTGCGGTATCCGTTACGCCACCAAGGCCGCTTTGACGCTCTCAGCTCAGCGGCTTTTATGCAGTAGCCTATCAGCACTCTCATGTTTAACATGGTGAACCGGTCAGCCGTATTCCTTAGTTATCAGCAGTGAACCGCTAGGTCGAAGGATTCACAAATTTTGAAGTTTTAAGCACAAAAGGGTTGAGCTGAGAGGATAAAAGCTGTCCTGGTGGCGTAACGGATAACGCATCACCCGGAGAGCGTGCGGTGCAGTCGACTCCCGCCTGGGGTTCGTCTTTGCCCATAACTCAGCATTCTTGTGATAACATTCGGAGCGCGAACTACGGCGTAAAACAGCAGCTATTATATATAATATGGCACTATTTACCCTTTACTGCCCCAACCATCCTGAATTGATTGTTTTGTAATTGTTAAACGTGTGAGTGCTGATAGGCTGCGGCATAAAACCCGTTGAGGTGACGAGGGAAGGTCAACAGGTCAGCCCGGCCATATGCAAAGAGTAGCAGTCGCTGTACTCGCCTTGAGGCGGTGAACTCAAAGCTATCTTCAAAATCTGCGAAACGATTCCCTGAGTGGAGTTAAGGAGGTTTCCCTTTCCCGTTTTTCTCCTTCAAGCGCGCTGGCGCCGGAGCGTTGGCACCTGTAGCGCGACACATAACGTTCCTTGTGTAAAATAGTATCACTTCGTGTTCAGAGGGTCAAATAACCCCTAGCGACGGCACTCTAGCGAAATCTGAGAATCCGACTCAACGAAAAAATGGAGTTAGGTTAGTAATGGCTGACTGGTAGCCAACAGCGACACCGCGACTAGCCTACTATTGATGACTGGTCTTCGACTGAAATAACTCTTTGATCATGTCTTCAGACGGAGAACAGTACCTGGCTACCTGGCTCACTTATTCGTGCCGTCTGCATCATTCTCCTATTTACCGGAAGGAAATTCCATCTCGAGACCAGTCGTCGATGGTGAGTGAGCTCTAATCTGCTAATTACTCACAGAATAGCACACATTTTCCATGTTAGCTCGAGATATCAGATATGGCTGGAAATTGTCCCCAGAGGTAATTTGACACGTTAAGCATGAATATCATACTATTTCACTGCAAAAACCCTTGTGAAATGTGTTACGAAGGGAACAATTACAAGCACTCTTTCAAGCCACAATGGATTTACAGTTTCGAAAAAAACACAGGTTACCTTACAGGCCAGTGCAGACAAACAGAGATATTAGAAGTTTGTCGGCCAATTTCTCAAAAAGGGCAAAAATGAGCAGCCTTGTGGGAGCCAATTCCCCGACCTATCGCCTGGTGAACCTGCTCGAGATCTGTTGCGCCCTGTTGCCACGTTTCGAAAAGGCGCCCAACATATATGTAAGGACGCTTCCACGTTTCCTCGCGATAGCACGTGAAACAACCACGCGGGAATCAAACCCTCCATAACTTCTTTCAGAGGATCGTTTCGCAAATTTTGAAGGTAGGTTCGAGTTAACTGTCTCAAGACGCCTACACGTGTACGTCATTGGAAATGGCCGGGCTGACCTGTCGACCTTTCCTTGTGAAAGGGTAAAAGCGGCCCTGGTGGTGTAATGGACAACGCATTCACCCAGAAATCGTGAGGTGCGAGTTCGACTCCCGCCTGGGGTTCGACTTTTGCCCATAACTCAGCATTCTTGTAGTAACTTTCGGAGCGCGAACTGCGGCATAAAACAGCAGCTATTATAATATAATATGGCACTATTTACCCTTTATTGCCCCAGCCATCCAGAATTGAGGCAGTTTCTGACCGACTTTTTTCTCCATGGACAGTTTGGCTCAAATGTTGTCTCCTGGGGTACTTTGACCTTTTGAATACGAATATGACATTCGCTTAGCCCGAAACTCCCTGGCGTCCGCACCGCAGGCGCCGGTAACCTGGGGTATTTTGGCGCCAGCGCCCGTAGCGCGGGCGCCAAGAGGTTTCAGGGCGAGCGGATGTGATATTTGTGTTCAGGATGTTAATTTACCCCTGAGAACAGGTTTCCAGCGAGTTTGGTGGTCCAAAGTATTTCGGCGCCGGCGCCTGTGGCGCGGTTCAAACTAACCCAGGGTACAAATTTTTAGCCAATTCCGCCGTGGCAGAAAAAATTCGGTCAAAAACCAGACCTGTTTTCAGAAGGTTCGGGCAGTAAAAGGTATATAGTGCCTATAAAACTCCAAATGATGGTGGAAACATCCAATTAGAGTTCAATAAAGTGAACTCACGGCGCCTTAAAAGTCGAAGAAGAAAAGTCCTCTTTCATTGCCCCGTCCCCTGTTAATACCGTTTTCACTTCAAATGGGACAGACCACACTACGTACTGCTGCAAGCCGCGCCCCAACACCCCCGTCCACTTCTTAGCGCAGCCGTGGTTTTCCAAATGTTTTATGAATTCTGCTACTTAGACTTTTTCTCTCTCTTGCTAGCTGCACATACACTTGAACTGAAAAGGACTGGTACCGATACAGATCTAACTCCTCCTAATTCACAATGAAGTGACGTAAGTTCTGAATTTTTATAACTTCTTTTCGACGTCATTTTTTCACATTCAGTCTTCACAAAACGAATTTAGCCATGCATCTACACACTAGCACACTAAGCCCCGCCCCTCTGACCACGCACACTTTAGTTTTTCGCGGAATTTCGATTTTCTTCCGAATTTTCACTTTTTTAGGCTGTGACAAGCGGTCCCGCCAACTAATGGGAGCTCTGACCACTTTTCCATAATTTTCCAGACTGGTGTCGCACGACCTGAATTATCGATGGGGGTCTCATCAATACAAGCATCATCTGGCAAGAATCTTGATTGGAAAGAGTTGATTTTTCACGCATTTCTCCAAAATTGGATATTGGACTCTGTTTGTGCAATATGCTACCAAATGGTAATAAGTGAGGAGGACGAGAATACGTCTCAACACAGGGAAGCGGGAAGAAGCAAGGGGGGGGGGGTGTAGACCGAATACTTTCTTTTACAATGGTTTTCTCATTTCACTGGCGAACTGGTTCACCTGACTTAGAGTCATTCTTTGTAGCGTCCTTTGAGCTTAACATTTCCTTTTCCTTTTCATGAAAAGAATGGCTAATCTGAAATAGAATTTTTGCGTGGCACTGACAAATTCTATCCGCAGTCTTAACGTGGCGTGAGGATGATCGAGAATGATATGCCGGAAACAGTGATGGATATGGGCCTTTCTCCCCTAAAGCTGATGGAATCATCGACAGGTTGGTGTAGGTGGGGACCGTTCTGGCGAGGCTGCTAGAATCTAGAGGCAACGGAGAATTCAGTCGCCCAGGACTAGGATGACGCTCTGTACCTCCAACGCACGGACGCTTGCTTCGCAAGCTCACACTGAAGATCTGATGATGCCACCCCCGCTTTGCTGACGACATCGTTCTTATAACACCAAACATCGAGCAAACGGAGCGAATGCCGGCTGGTTTCGGCTGTGCACGTGGAAAAATCGTTTGCAGCTGAATCTAGCGGAGACGATGTTCATGAAGAACGGAGTGGTTCCTGATGGCCCATTCTCGCTCAACGGTAAGAACATCTCTTAAAGACAGCTCCCGCGATAAAAGCTCATGGATAGCTGCTTTCCAATTATGAAACAGCAGCTGATAAGTAATCTCCCAAAGAAGAAAACAGGCAAAAAGCGTTCTCCAGAACAACATAAACAAAATCGCTCCCTCACAGTTACACCTCCCTGCGGTCTCTGTGCAGCCCCTAGCCCACAAATCTCTCTATCACACCTCGCAGTAGTTGAATATCATCCAGTGCCACAGAAAGAAATACAAAAAGAAACACAACGAAAACGCAGAGGAAAAAATGCTGGAGGGAAAAAGGAATTTTTGTCAACACGGTGTCTGCAATTTGTGATTACGGTTAGCGAACCTTTTGTGCGTCGTGGTTTTGCATCACGAAAAATTCGTCACTCGTATTTTTTACGCGTTTCACCTCGCGAAATGGGTTGAATTGAATGTATATTACCTCCAATGGTTAAACTGTAATGAGGAGAGCAGAATTATCAGGGGCATTAGCAATGCCGCGCGCCCAACTAAGAACAGTGAGCGGCCTCCGTCGGAGACATCTAGCAAGTAGAGGCGATCCGACTGAGGAGGAAGTTAGAACTAGCACTTTGAGCGCTATAGCAGCCTCCACGCTCAGCAATAGAGTCGCGAAAGGTGGACAGTCTTCTAGCTTGGAGGCTACACTTACTTGAACAGCAAGGCGACCAGGAGCCACTTTGATCGCGGGGGCTGTCTTTAATGCTCTATGGTAAACGAATCAGCACCAGAGCTGAGCAGAAGGAACAGAGCGGCTTGGGAAGCTTTCGAGAACATCGAGCGTGTGGCCAAGAAGGCGAGGAACATTTGGCTCCGTGCTCACAACTTCGATTTCGCAGTCCTTCTCGCTTTAACGTACGCCTCGCAAACTGGGACTCAACGAAAGCAGGATGAGCATGTGGTTAGCGTCATTCAGCGACATCAGAAAGGCGATGCTCGGATTTCGCAAGCGAGGAAGTGGGAATCCGAAGCTCCACACTCCGCCGAAGCCGACGCCGTAGATCAGAGACCCTCACTGCAGCCGCATTTGCTAATGTCTCGAAGAACAGTTGAGCCGGTAACCCGCTCGAGCAACTCGACGATCAACGAGAGCACAGGTGATACAGGTGATGACCTAGCGACATTCAACGCATTGCGTACCGCGTGCTGCACCATGTGCAGCACGCTTCTTCGTCGCGGTATGGCTGCTGCACATGCTGCAGCACGATGATTCTTCCGGATTACTTTGCATCCTTTTGGGCTAAAAGTTGCGAGCATATGTTTTCGACCACGGAAAACAACATACGTACGTGGGACCTCGATCGCATCGAAGGAGCACTTGGGTTATTGACCTCTTTCATGAAATACTTCAGTTGTGATCTTCTTCATTTATTTTCAACGTTTATAAGCACTCGTAAAGGATTAAACAGGGCACCGCTGATGATATGTGTGGAAACACTTAATGCAGAAATATTGATCGCAGGTTGTGCATCTTGTTCACTAGTATTGTGTGGTTTCGAGTGTACGGAGCACCATTCGCCCGGGAAAGGTTCCTGTAGCATGAGACGCATCTCCTCCCTGAGCTCTTCTTTGGTCCACCCACTTCGTACAGCTTCGGTCTCGAAGCGCTCGCTAGTGTGTTGTATCCTTCCGAAATGGACTTCATAATGCTGCACTTGAACTCCTTTATCGAAATTTTTGCTTTCACTTCAGTATAGACATGCCACGCATTGACACAATACTAGTTAGGGTGATCAGATGGAAAAAGAGGTGCAAATACCACTTGGTCGTTTTTCGGACAAACGGGGTATATGAACACATCTGATCAGATAGGTCTACTGAGCCTAACGCTTGATTGCAATGCTCGACGGCCACAGGCTCGTTCGAGTGCCCCCCCCCCTGGTATCATCGTGATACGTCGATAATGTGTAGATTTCTCTCTTGCTTTTCCATTTCAGCGCAGTTACTCCTTTCCGATTTTGCCTTCCCACGATGTCTCCATTTTTGAGCTTAGCTTTCTTGACGTCTTCTGGTATCCCAGCTCGGTTTTTTCGCAACGTTCCGACGTACTGAATATTTTGAGCGAGCAACGACTCCGCTGAAGGTAAAGAGGTGTAAAAGTTATCAGCCGTAAGAACCCTTCCTTCATTTAGGTATGGCGCCATCAAATCCAGAACAACTTGTTGTGAAGCTGGGCAGCTCCTTCTCTGCCGCTTTCCGGCAAAGACTATGAACTTGTAGGTGTACCCACCAGCAAAGCACAATTTATAGAGTTTGATGCCGAACTTGTGACGCTTCCCTCGAATGTACTGACGAAAAATTACACGGCCTCGAAATGGCATCATGCTTTCATCAATGCACACATCTTTGCCCGAGTGGTATACAGCTGCAAACTCTTCATTCAGTATGTCCAGAATAGGTTGAATTTTGTGCAGCCTGTTGCTCTTGTCGACACTGTCATTGTCGGCGAAATGCAAAGAGTTAAATCTGTATGAATGGATTTCTACTCATGAGCTTTGCAGCTAACGACTCACCAAACAACTTTCTTGACGACCTTTCTTTCTCTTTCTAATATTTGAGGTTTGACCTGATTTCGAGTCCTATTTGGAAACAATCGCTAAATAGTTCAGTAGTTCGCCCTCGTGGAGATTAATCCAATTTGAGTACTTTGCGATAGCATAACGATTGGCTTCTCTTACAATCAAATCAACGAGATCGTCTGTGAAATGGGTACTGTTCAGATAGAGCATCTTCGTCCAGTGCACCACCGAAACCGTGAAAGTCAAAATTGTTCTGCCTGCTGATATTTGGGGTCCATTGAGTCCCTCTATCGTTTGTATCCGAGCCTCCGTCGCTTGTTCACGATCGGACTCATCACTTGAATGATTCACGCGGACAACTACATCTTCTGGGGTATCACGGCCCTGTTCCATCACTTCGTCGTCACTTTCAATCAAAAGTTCATCAAACGATCTATTCAGCGCGTATATCATTGCCTATCTGGAACGGCTACCATACATTAGGTGTAGTTTCCCAAAACAATAGCCTGGAGAAGCAAAAATGACGTACGTTGAGTTTATACTTCGCTGCGGGCGCGAGACATATCCCTCTGCGTGGCCGCGTGCTGCACCACGTGCAGCACGCCGGCGAGGTTGCCAAATATGGCTTGGGCGCACGCGGCAGCCAGCGGAAAAACGCCGCGGTACGCAATGGCTTAAAATCACTCTCGCTACGCGAGTTTTCCATATCCAGCGATTGACCAAGCGAATAATGTTCTATGAAAGTTCTGTGCGTCACTAGCCAACAATGGATTCCTATCGCGATACAGGAACGGTCCCCACTGCAATAAACCGCTCCGTGTAACGTCGCATTTGATCTCTCGGTTATGTACCATATCGCTCGCATCACAGCCATTGCCACATCACCTACTAATGCGAAAACGATCAGATGTATTTGCCATTGCTATTGTTAACGGAGGATCCTCCCTATTAAATGGACACCTTATAAATAATCTCCGCGAAATCTAGGCGAGCGCCACAGAAAGTAGGATTTCAGCTTGCTTTTGGCCTGTGGCCGGATCGTAGGCCCATGCTCTGCTTCACCTTCTTTACTAAGTGCAGTGTGGTAGAGTCATTTTGAAAGAAGACGGTGTGGACGAAGTTTCCCACCTCTGATTGACTATTTGCCTCGGTTCTCGCAGCTGCTTTCTGCTTCACGAGCAGCAGCTCCCTCAAGCCGAGTTCAGATAGATATCAAGGCCTCACTTCATCTTGAAGACTGTAGCCTCCCACAACCAAGCGTTGTCGTCGATGAAGATTGTCCGGTAATTGGGACCATCGTTCTTATGCAGCTGCGTTATTTTGACCTCGGCAGTTCTCACGCTCGAGAAAGAGTCGTGGAAGAAAAAATTTGAGGGAGACGGGACGGGACGAAACTCCTTGTCCATATTGCAAAAACAAAAGAAGTAGGAGACAAGAGAGTGTTGCTAACATTACATATTGTTTACACATTATAAATCACATTTCCTCAGAAATATTTTAAGTTCAAAAAATGATAGAGTTCGACCGCCAACATAATAATAAGCTACGAGCAGCAGCCCAGGAAATAAGCAAATACAAAAATGCTTGTAAATGCAGGAAGTACGGACAATGTAACCTTGATATCTGACCATTTTGCAAGCTGAGTAAAATTCACAAAGCAATTACGAGATTCATTTGTTCGCTCGTTCTACAGTCAAATAATGTGATATAGTTCACAGTGTTTGAGTACCCAACATTTCAAAATCCAAGCAATTTTTCCACTAGAAAACAGTTGGGCTTAGAAAGTGTATCGCTGAATACCTTCGAGTGACTGTATTCACCTCCTTAGAGACAACGCCCGAGAGATCAGTTCACGCTCCTTGATTCGCCATTGCGAAGAAGACTTCCTTATCTGATCTTGTTGTGCCCAATCAATCTGCCATCGGAAGAACAACCTTTGCCACACATGCTGAAGGTTTAGGTGGCAGGAACCAAGTAACAGATGAGGCTAAGAACGGTGTATGCTACTCACTATGCTCTGTGGGGCAACCGACGGCCAAAGCACAGATGCTCTTGGTTCATATGAGGTGTTAACAAAACAGCGAAGTATTTCAGGATTGTTGACATAAGACCACAGAGAAACTGTAGAACTCTTAACACCGAGTTCCGCCTTCATCTAAACATTTAAATTTGGTATGGTATACACGGAGAAAACATTCTGAATACTAATCCATTAACATGCCTCACCTTTTCACTGTTACCTATAAACGAACCAAATTCACTCGCATAGGCGTGCTCAAACAGAAATACCAAAAATTCCTCCCCGAATTCGAAAGAATGTGGATACTGAGCAGTGATCTGGAAAAAATGCTCACAGAAAGAGTAAATGAAAGTTGATGCATATACTGAAAATATTGTTGCTCGCAACCCTCCGCGTGATGGACTCAGGATTGTCGCCAAAGCAAGGACTCGGATTTTAAACGAAGTGATGAATCAAGTCAACTAATCAGTAGTATGAAACTCATCTCACCTCACCAATATGGTAAAGAAAGAAACCAGACAATTTTCATTAGGCTGCTGAGAAAGCTTTGCCAGTTTCTAGGAAGTCCATGAATTTTCACTCATACTGATGTATTATTATGGTCGTATTGGCTCATCTCATCAAAAACTGGAGGCACATAGAGGAATGGCACGGCAGAATAGCTGGGGCTGCGAACTACTAACTCGTCCAGAAATTAGTGCCTTTAGCTACGTATGTGGAATTCGGCCATCCCAGTCGCAGAAGAAAATCCCGGGAAATCAAAAAAAAACCCGAGCGGTCAAAATCAGAATCACCAAATTATGAAATTGGGCCCCATAAAAAGAGTGCGCTGCTCAAATTCATCCTGTGCAAGACCAGTAGTTGCGTGTAATGGTGTTCCGTAAGAATGTGGAATATGTTGTTCAGAAGTCGGAAGATGGGAACTGAAAAAGCAGTGGCCGAGGAAGACCCGATAGTTCATCGTGCACAAGAAAAGCGCGTGGATGAGGTCTAGCGTTTAAGATCCGATCACAGAGGCCGGACTGTTTTTGTGTCGTTTCGCGTCATGTCGAGCTCCCGCGCGAGACTGACATCTCTGCTGCAACTGTTGACGAGCTATGTCTGAAATATTGAGGATGGTCAAGAGGGGTGCGTTTGGGTACATCATTCTCTTGCAAAAGCAAAACACGAACGCAGAACTGATTCTGTGGCTGCAGCGGCAATGTTCTCTATATAAAACATCATTCACAGTGGAAAAGCACCATGGCCCTAACGATACATTAGTGGTTTGTATTCTAACTTAAAACTCAAAGGCGTCAATGTGGTATCAGTGCACATGAGAAGTCGCCCGAATTATTCTATGAGAGTCACGTAGGTCCGAGTACATGATCATCATAGCTATGGTTTTCTGCGCTGACTTTGGAGCGGCTCTACAGGGAACAAAACCATCACCCTAATGAATTTAAAGAAACCAATCCAAATTTTACAAATACTCAACCACAAATAACTACAAAATGATGAGTAGACTGGTCAGAAGTATTCTTATTGATAGCGGTGTTCAATACTACCTACATCGTTATTACTTCAGTTCCTTGGGAAACAAAAAAGTTTTCCTCTGAAACAAAAACCCAGATGGCTTACCTGATACACGGCATCAAGAAAACACAGGAAAACAGGACTCGCTTGAGAATCTGTAATGGCACCCTCAGCATACGTCAAGTGCGCGTTCCGTAGTTGAAAAGGATGCCCAGCACAAATCCATTCCCTCTCAATCAGCGATTGAAACCTGAACCAATTCCGTATCGCATCATGGAAGTGAAAACTTTAGAAGCAACGTTAACGGCAGCAAAGGTTGCAATGAAAAAACTGTATTAGCTGATCGGTTTAGTTACCAGAGTAGGTTCCCGGAGCTTTCTTTTTCGGCGTAGACCCATATGGGCCCCGAGCAGCTCTATACCTGTCTAGTCTACTCGAAGGGAATGGCTGCGCTCACTTGTTCCCGTGACATCCCTATATTTAAGGGTATTCTCGGATCCGACAAAGGAACCTTCATTAAGCACGTGACTTTTAATGGAGACATAGACTACCATTCCTATGTCTCCATTAGAAGTAACGTTCTAAATGAAGATGGTGAAGACCTATAGAGCCTGCAAGGCTGGTTCTGGGTGCAAAAAGAAAAGCTATCGAGTCTCACGAGCTAGTTGTGAGAGCTTAAAGAGGCACCCACGCTCAAGTAATTCGTGGTCGTCCTCCCTTGTGCAAGAAGTCCAGCCCCCCCCCCCAGCTAAGTGACCCACATTCGCGACTACGAGGTAATTCTGCTCTCCTTTGTTACAATTTATTCATTAACAGCACAGTCAGCTGCAACCCAACTCACGAGGTAAAACGCGTTAAATGCACCAGTGATGCAATTTTTGGCTGCAAAAGCTCGACTGCAGTAAAAGGTGCACATTACCGTGATCCCGAATTCGTAAGCAGATTTTTTGAAGATTCTCCTTGCTTTTTTTCTTCTTTCGGGAATTACTTATCAACCAATGGTTCAAGCAACAACTATCTATGACATTTGGACGCGGGAACTGCCTTTGATGCAAATTCGCTGGAATCTTCGTTATCAGAAAGTCCGGTGTGTGGGCACCGTGCGTGAGCTTTCTCGGCCAAAATAGAGGCTATAGCCGCATTCAAGGATTAATGTACCTCTGGCGACAAATTTCGAGCCCAGTCGACAGTATGACCAAGGTTTTCAAAAACTCATGTGGAGGAGTCCCAATACTGTTGACTGCTGCGCAGTTTTTGATCGCTACACGATGTTCACGGGATCAAAGAAAAAAATCACTACAAAAGGTATTAGCCAGGTATTGATGGCAACGACATTCGTGATAAGCCGACCGATGGCAATGGGGGTTACATCATCGAATGGGGACATTTCAAAATACAAAAAATAGTTAAGAGGAATTCATTGTGCCGCAGAAAGTTTTGCTCAACCCAGTGTTCTCAACTTCCCTTCTAAATCACTCGAAGCCAACAGAACCGTGTAAGAAACTTGCGGCAGAGTACAGTATCAAAGTGGATGAAAGGAGGCGTGGTGTTGTTATCAGGATTTTGGTATATCTTCTACGACATTCTGCGCCAAAAACAGCGGGAGGAAAGTGGGAAGCCTCTGTGTGGAAGATCAGGTCACTAATCACGTGGGAGGAAGTTGAAAAGCCACACCGCGATGAATTTTACCAATGTCAGCAATGAGTGCCGTATTCAGGACACTGATTAGCGCTCACAGCTCGACTTTCGACAAGAATTTCAGAGGTGATATTCCGAGATCCAATTAGTTGTGAAGCCTCAAACATAAAAAAACAGAGTGACAGTATATTGATTTAGCTCCAACCAAGATTGTTATGAAAACTTTATTCGGTGACGTTTCGGCGTCGTCGCCTTCTTCAGAGCCTGGAAAGTCAGAGGACATTTTCGATACTACCCATCCAACACTATTTCAACCTACAGAAAAAGTTCAAAAGGGGTCGTAAACTTCTGTGATGACGTCACGAGAACAATAAGAACTAACCTTTAGGGAGTCGACCAATGAGGTCCACCTGTTACCCCGATCTACTGGTAAAGCAGCTCAAATAGGTAGGCCTCCAGGTCACTTCATCGCGTTTATTGTCCCTCTACTCATGAAGAGTTCATCAAGCAGTACCGCCGGTTAAATAGAGTGTGGACTGAGCTGGCACACACGGCCAGTCTTCCTAGGAACATCATTACGCGTCTCAAATGTGACCTGTCTGTGTGTCCAGTTCTCCACGTGCTCATTAAGACTCACAAAATTCCCCCAGGCGGTGCATCTGTGGAGGACCCATCTCAGTTCAAAGTCAGACCAATCGTAAGCAACGTTGGTGGTCCCACAGATAGACTCTCATGGTTTCTGAATTTAATATTTGTGCAGCTTCTAAAACACCTTCCTGCACATCTTCCCTACACTCACGCGCTTCTACAGAAACTTCGGGACACTAGAGTGGAGGGATACAAGGTGATGGAGTCCTTCGACGTCACCTCATTGTACACAAATGTGTCTAACGATTGTGCTATGCAGCCGTTTTCGAGCTTCCCAGTGAACAACTCCGCTCTATCAACTTTTTCGGCCTTAAAATATCCCAGGCCATGACGCTTCTTAAGGAATGTCTCATGTGTAACATATTCAAGTGGTCGGGCGAGTACTACAAACAGACTAGGGGGCTAATGGGATAAAGGCTTGCCCCAGTGTTTGCAGTAACTTTTATGTCGAAAATTGAGAAGCCGGTTCTGGAGCGCAGACCAGTTTTGTACTGTCGGTATATAAACGACTGCTTCATGGTGTGCTCCTCTCAAATGGAGATGGACACATGTTCCGAACTCTTGAACCAGCAGTCGGAACATATAAAGCTTACGAGGGAGATACCGGCAGACGACTGGCTCGCCTTTCTCAACATTCAAGTCCAGATTACTGCCGGCACCTTCAGAACAAGGTGGTTTCGCAAGCCCACTAGCAAAAACATCCTTGTTCATTACACTTCTGCTCACCCTTCCAGCACTAAGAAAGCCATCATCAGAAATATGCTACACACAGCTTCAAGTGTTTCATCAGGAAGCGAAGATAAGGCCGATGTGGAGCGGGCGGTTTGCATAGCACGAGAAAATGGCTACACATTGTCAAAAGTCCCTACCGGAGGCAGAGCAAGGAGGGCTGCACTTGTTGGTCACGAAGAGGAACGAGGAAAAGTCCCATTCTGGGTTCCATTTATATCAGACGACATAAGTGCTGCCATACGTTCTTGTGTAAGGAAGGCTGGTCTTCAAGATGTGGTCAGGGTTGCAGATATTCCACCTACAAACCTAAAAGGACAACTAGTTCAAGGTTCGTAATCGTCTTTATGACCGCCTTTGTACAACTCCTTCCTGCATCATATGTCCGTTCGGAAAGCAAGGGGACTGCATGACATCGGGGTAGTGTCTGATCACATGCTGTCTTTGCAAAGAGGAGTATTTCGGTGAGACGAGCAGGCCTCTTTGTATTCGCGTTAAGGAACACTTGGATGGCATGAAAAAGTCCAAAGTTGCTACTCTTCTAGGACAGCATAGGGTACGGTGTCATGACGACATGTGCTTTGAGGTGGCTGTCACGATATTGTCACGTGAATCCGATATCGCGGCGCGGAGAACCTTCGAGGCCTTCTGGATCATGGGCAAGAACCCTAAGATCAATAGGAGGGAAGAGTGTGTGGCGGTTACCATGGAGCTGGCGCCCTTCGCGAGTCTGTGTGGGTTTTGATCCACAAGGTCGATCACCCGTGGTACGTTGCGGCGGGGTCGGGGGGTTGGCACAGTAATCAATAGTATGAGGGTAGACGGGTTTTGCAGTGCGGGTGGCCTGGAGCGACCTTTGGAGGAGTTTGATCTACATCGACGATCGACCCTCGGGAGGTCCCTCAGGAAAGTGACCTGGAGGCCTACTTATTTAAGCCGCTTTACCAGTAGATCGGGTAACAGGTGGACCTCATTGGTCAACTCCCCAAAGGTTAGTCCATATTGTTCTCGTGACGTCATCACAGTAGTTTAGGACCCCTTTTGAACTTTTTCTGTAGGATGAAATAGTGTTGGATGAGTAGTACCGAAAATGTCTTCCGACTTTCCAGGCTCTGAAGAAGCTGACTCGACGTTCGAAACGTCAGCCGAATAAAGTTTTCATAACAATCTTGGTTGGAGCTAAATCAATATACTGTCTGTACTGAGGACCATGCCAAGATTTATCGACAGTCGCACTCGGACACATAAAAAACAGATGTTCGTATAGCATATGTTATAGTCATGTCCATTTATTAGGTTGTCCGGTAATTTCTCAGCGTTTTGGGTGTTTCATTTTATACGTCATAACTTTCTCAATGCTCATCGGACTTAATCCAAATAAGCACCGTTCAAATCAGCACACTTTTGAATGTGATAACAGTCGATGAGTCCCATCAAAGAAAATACCGCGTGGTCGACAAATCGGTAATCCTACTGACAATACAGGATGAAATTTCAATTCTTTCAACTTGCGGATTAGCTTTCGTGTGATATCCTGTCAAAAGCCTTGGCAAATTTAAATAGATAACATCGCAACATCCGTCATTATCGAAGGTCTCAGACCATCATCAAGGCATTTAATCATGTTGGTTTCAACGGTATACCAACGTCTCGGAGTGAAGCCATGCTGGTTGTTCGGTCCTAATTACATTCAAAAATATATTCAATGACATGCTTCTCAAGAGGCTTAAAACAGTCTACAGATAAAGAGGTAATGCTCACAGGATTACCGGGATCTGATGATGATTCCTTTTTCAGAATAGGCGTTATGAAAGAGTGCTTCCACCTTCTAGGGATTTTCCCCCTCATAAGTGATTGGTTGGAAATGTATGCGAGACTTTCTTAATGAAGGATACTGGGATAACATCGTTAGTAACAGAAGAAGCCCACGAACGTCTCCCATTGAGTGAGCAGGCTCCGCAGATGAATTGGGTACTACAGGAGCTGTGTCATCGTCTTTCATGAAAGTTTTCACGAAATGTTCGGCTAACATATTTGCTTCATCGAGTTCAGTGAACGGGACTGAGTTACAAACTTCACACAACCAACACACCTCCTTTCTTGAATTCTGGCGCTCGAGTACTTGTAGAAGCTGTTACTGTTCTGAGACTCGACGATCCACTTCTTGAAGTTGCTGTGATATCTTTAGAGATGAACCAAGAACGTCCCCGTGAACTCTTAATATTTGGACAATCGCCAGAGCGCCTAGCCTCAGAACATTCTCTGTGCTCCATGTTTTGTGAATTTTTGTGAATGTCTCGGTAGTCGAGGGGACTTGTAAGATGATACGAGTTTACAGGGGAAATATCGGTCTATTGCGCTGTGGAGAATGGAGAAAAACAATTCCTCTTTCTCACTGACACTGTTCCGCGTTTCCAGCAGGGCAACCCATCGTAACTGAGCAAGGTCTTTGAACAACTCAGCGAAATTACATGCTGAGGAAACTCGGCGATACACTGGTACCGCCACAGAATCAGCGCATGCAACCTCACAAGAGATACTCCAATGATCACTCTGTCCAACAGGGCGGGAGGACTCTGAGGTTCCTTGCTAAGCTCTCTCTAGAACTGAGTAGCAAGTCTAGAACATTACTAAGCCGCGTTGGTTGAACGGCATACTGAGTCGGCATGCAAGTCGTAAACAAGAAGAAATTCCTGGAAAGGGATAGAAGTAGCAAGAACGTCGCGCTTCGCCCCTGGAACTAGTGAAGGCGTGTTCGCTCAGACCAGGAAAATTGAAATCACTGACAACTACTGAGCTGAGCTCACATGCAACAAGATCAATAAGCGCCTTGATAAGCTGCTCCGTCTTAGCCGCAGCACAAGGTGGAGCTCTGTACATGGTGCTCATCCGGAAACATTAACCCTCATGAAACACGCCGTCACAGTGTATCTCGTAATCGAATAATAATCGCATCACGAACTGATTCCATGAAGACCGAAGTGAAGGAGAGCCTTGAATGCACAAGAAAAAATTATTCCACCACCAGCTCTTTTTTGGCTATCGCATCTAAGTATGTCGTAATCAGACCATGAGCTACCCCAAAGAGACGACAAACTAAGATCAGGTTCAGCCACTTTTCAACAAAGGTGAAGATACCGCAGCTGTAGGCTGAAACAGAATTCGTGCAGTCCGAGATTGACCTAACATTTGCATAAAACATTGTGAAAGCAAATTTTGAGACCGGAAAGGAAACGTCATTTACCCTGACCGGCTTTCGTATCACTTATCACATAGCCAGGTGACATGGAAGAGCTCCCTGGGACAGAGGCACTTATCACCGGGGTGGAGCAAGACGCACCCGCTGAGCAGTGCCTTCGTTCCACCCACCTACATTCTCTTCCCTCCATAGTGAAAGATTCCTTGGAAAAAATCCCTCGTTCAGGAAAAAACCGAAGGTGTGGGGAGGGCACTCTATAAGATCATACGTTGGAAAAAACCGCGACGGGAGTACTACCTTGATAGGCCTGCTCTTCCCCGTCGATGGCCTACCCATCCTGTACATTGTGGTCGGTCGGGTCAGGCAGCGTTCAGACTTCACAATGGAAGCGCTTCGGTCGCGCGTTCGACGCAATTAATGCAGTCGAAAGCATGCGCGTCGATTGTGTCGAACGCACGACCGAAGCGCTGCTGAGTCTGAACGCTGCTTTACATGCTACATCAAGAGAGTCAATGAAATTACACACGGATTGATAGTCGTACAATTCGCGGTCTCTTAGATTAGTTGTAGGGGACTCGGGAACACCACTTATAATTATCGATTTCAATCTTTCAACCTCTTAATACTATAAATTAATCTCGCAGGTGATGATGCTACTTTTACCATCGTGATTTAGAGGAGAAACATTATCATCAGAGTGTATACGATCCGAACCTAACGAGCTCCTATCACGAAGAGCCTCAATCTCTTGTATAAGGTTACAATTCTCAGATAGGAGGGCCGTTATCTCAGCCGTCATAGCCATCAGTACTTTCTTAATTGGGTCGGCAACACGTCTAGATTTAGATATATCTTCTATTTTTGACTGAAGATCTACCCCTTGAAGTTTCAAATCCATCTGGCATCGAATTATTGACATCCCTAGCGATATCTCAGAGTAGAAGGTAGTAGAGAGATACCAGTCAAAATTTATGTGCAACAAAAGTATAAGAAAACGTGTACCTGGACAGGGGGTAAAAGAGTAATGTACCAATGATTCAGCTCATGCCACCCTAAGCTAGGCGTTGATAAGCAAAAAAACGAGAATAGATATGTCCGTGCTACAGTGACTCGCAATTGACCAATGCGATGAAACAATTAATAGACCACGACCTCACAGTGGCACAACTGCGTAAACGAAAGAGTGGAACAAGACGGAATACCTGGTTAAGTGGCAATTTTCTTCTAACAGTTGCTTAATTGCCGCCCCAAGCGACACCGTGCAATTAGTAGAATAAATATAATCTGAGAACTCAACCTTCAGGGAAATAATAAAGTAGACCGGAGCGATAACACAGCGCCGCAGCACACGCCAGAGCACAGAACTGACCTCGAGTCTTGTTTTAGGGTCTCGTGTTTTTTTTTACCACTAGAGAGTCAGTCAGTGACCACATGTTCGTGAGTGACACCACTATTCACAGTATGCAATCGCGAAATTTGTCTTCAATGTGTGTAGCCAAGGAAATCACTTATTGAAATCAAGAGAAAAACAAACGTACCCTCTAATCGTCCTTGCATCTGGATCGAGTAAAACTTGCGCCAGTGATGTCGCTAATAGTGTCGTATCCGTTCCCTCGCCACCGTGAACGATCACAGGTACGTCTAAATGGGATGTTTAGAAAGCCAACATTATTAAAGTTAGTTGCTATTGACATTAACTTTTCACTGGTTTTTGTATAGTCCTCATCATTGCGGACCGGTGGGGCGTAGCAGTGCGGCTGCTTTGGTGCGGTTTGGCAAAATCGTTCTGCACCAGTTTTTGAAGCGGGCAAGTGCATTACTGTATAATATCCTTCGCATTACTCGTTTTCTACCACTTTTTGTCGCATACGCGTTGCAACAAAAAAGGCTGAGAACGGCTTCAACAGTGTGCGCACTCAATCCGGCTGGCACGCCCCACCGGTCCGTAATGATGAGGACTGTATATTCGCAAGAGTTGAGCTGTGGGCAGAAGTCAGACCACTGGTGGGCTTCGAACACCGCATGTTCCGCTTTCCGTGTGTTCCCTATCACGCTACCGGGGCCGCTCCTACCCTCTCAGCTCAATGGCTATTTATGCCATTGCCTTCGAGCACTCACACGTTCAACGTGATGAGTCGGCTAACCGACCCAAACAGCAGTGATTAAACGATAACATATTTGTGTATTGTTCAAGTAAAACTGCCACTTTATGTGACAACGTTCCGGATCTTGATTTTTTCCTTCAGGTTTACAAAAAAACATACTTAACGTACATGAATAGCAGCCTGCTAGATACATTTTCTTGCTTTCCGTTGAGGTGCAAACGTTGTTATAGATCATGGAGCTAGTGCTCTACCCTAGCCTACCATGGCACACCACCGCGTTGTGTAAAACGCATACGCTGTGCAAAAAAAGTATCAAATGACAAATCACGGATCGAATAATTCATTCTAAACGTTCGCGCGCATCCAGAGAGTGCGCGCGAACGTTCAAAACGCTTTCTGCGGGTGCATTTTAGCATGCAATTTCGCGCTACAACGTTACTATACTGCAAAATGTGCCAGCTAAAGGAGTAACATTTCTGGACTTCCAGATCTTTCTCAAGAGTAGAGCTTGTAAAGCACGAAAAGCACGGGCGTATGGATTAAATGTGCTTGAACTATTTTAAAAAGGTTCCGAGGAGATATCCTCGTCATCGTTATTGAATTCTAGCGTCATCGGGTTTTTTGTGCTCTGAACAGCGATACCTTTCTTCATGATCCGATGTCGTGATCCTTCCGACGAGGTAGACGGAATTGTGTGCTCAGTTGTGATGCAACGACGGATGCGATTCCGGTGGCATGTTGCGCCGCGGGGCAGTAGCCATCATTGTCTTCTGCTCTCTGCGTTTGTCTCCCTCTCTGGACTCTGCCTGTAAGTGACGGTTACAAGGTATCTGTCAACCGAATTTTCATCTTTTGGTCTTCGTCTGTGTCCGTTCGCTGTCTGCACTCTCCGCTTCGCTTCACTCTCGTCCTTTTGACAGGGGAACTCAGGTGGAAAGAATCCCGTCAAGCAAGGGCGCTTCTTTCTCGATTAGAGCGGCTGTGCATTCCTCGAAACAGAGCTGCTATGGTCGAGGATGACACGATACTCGGAATAGATCAACACCCGGAATTTCAATCTGCATCAAAATTCCGCCGTGATGACCATCCAAATTGTCATGATGCCGGCATTATGATATGTCGAATGATTCTTCTATTGCTCCATTTATGAGGCGAGCATTGCCTTTCCTGCTCAGCCTTCTCCTCAGCGCTTCCCTTACTTGAGCTGTGTTGCTGACATCGGGTTTCCGCATGTTCAAGAATGGCTCCATCATTTTTAATGCACTATACTCGTTCGTCTACAGAACAGCGATTAGAATTAGGAAAGACTCACCGAGTAATACTGCGGTTGGTTCTGCCCTCAAGCATTTGCCAACGATCGAAAAGGAGCTCGTTCACCTTTCCGAGCAGCAGTGTTCTTTCCCAATCCTACTGCACAAAAGCATTGAGGGGTATCTTGTCTGGTATTCGCTATTCAAAACTAAGCGCGGTCTAGTACATGATACCCAATCTGTGACGCCTCACTGTAGAACTACCATGAATCCATGTCTACATTATCTCCAAGCGAACGAGCCACACATGAATTTTCGTGGTTCAGATCATCAGCAAGAACGGATAAATAAGTTAATACTTTTGAAAATGCCTTAGTGATTGCTTCCATGGTCCCGAGATATTCACGTAGTGATCCCGTGAGCCAGCGTGCTCTTCCGTCTGCGCACTAAAATTTCGGGGGCAAGGACGCAGGGTTCGTTTGTATGAGGGAGATGCAGACAACAAGACGAAATGCTGAGTCATCAGGCGTCACTGTTGGCAGTTATTTTGAGGGTCCTGACGTATTTGGGGAGGAGGGACTACGCAGCTCGCGGCGCGCGATGACGTATCTGCTCTTCTGCTCCCCCTCGGCGAAATGGAAGTAATTTCATGTTTAGGACATGAATATAACACCGCCCTAGGCTGATATATAGAAGGCAAAACTGTTAACGCTGAAAAGTGCGAAGATACAATCGTAGGTCGCAAGAATTTTGCCTGAGCCCACAAGGGGAATATATTTGTTTCATATAACTTCCTTCGTTGTTGTGTGTTTGTGTGTGGTGTGTGTGTGACAATCAATCAACGAATCCGCAAAATCTTAAAAACAATCTACTGCGATAGGTACTTATCGAATCGTGGAAATTGAACCCTGAGCAGATTCCTCACAATAAAATTACACGAAGGTTCACCTCACCAGCTCTCTTCACCTTCCCAGTTGAGGTCCATCTGTTTCCGCTCTAAATACGACAGCAACTATCTGTGCGCTATTCAAACACATTTACGGTGGATCTTTTTTGCTCTATTCTAATTTGGCTGCTAGTTTCGCGCTTCAACTATGCCGGCAATCGTCTGTGGGCTCTTTTGAATACTATCTGCCGAGGAAGAAGCAGAAGAGCAGATGAGTCATCGCTCGCCGCGAGCCGCGTGGTCCCCCCCCCCCCAAATACGTTAGCACCATCCTGAAACCGTAATTGACGGTTGCATCGCGCAACCAACTGCTTGCAGACATTTATTCTTCTATTTACTGCTATTTTTCTGCCCGCCAGGCTTCAAAGGAAGAGACAAGTTAATTTCATTGACTCCAATATTGAAAACAACCAAATATTTTACTTCTTGCTGCCATTTAGACTAGTTACAGAGTCCCTGTTGTAGTCCTTCTCATGTTGGGAACACTCGCTGACTCTTTTGAAACTTGTGGTCGCTATCGAATGCATCTATTTTCAGGTCTTCCCACAACGGCCGTGGTTTTCTCTGTAACGTCGTTTTCTCGATTATTTTTCATTAATCTTTTTTCGGTTCAGACCTCATTACAGCCTTTGTTGTGTTCCTCTTCAAGTTGAGAACACTCTTTGACTCTGTTTTGAAGCTTTTGGTCGCTTTCAAACGCATTTCCCCCGGGCCTTCCCAAGACAAAAACGAATATTCGTTTGCAGTAGGGAACAATCACCTCACAGAAGTGTTTAGGCGCAAAGTCAACTGCAATACGACAAAAGCTAAATACTCACACTTTATTCGACGCGCTTTCTATAATATTTCTAGTCTTAGTGGGCTACATGGTGTTGAAATTTCTGAGATTCTGAGTTTGCTTAAATGAAAACTAGTCAGAAATTTCTATTTTTTGGTGGGATCAATTCAGCCTACATGTATCAGACTAGTTCGCGAACTTCACAAGTGGAGGCTTTCTTATACACAAAGAAGGTTTCCCAGAAGCGCGTTCCTTTCTGTAGCTGGTCTCACTCAAAACAGAAATGCTTAAAAAAGAGATGAAGGTAAAGATTATTTGCTTCGATCCCACAAATAAGCAGCTTGCGCTGCTGAAACAAGGGCGTGCGCTACCTCACGGTATCATTACCATTAGGATCGAACTAAAGCTAGGATAAACAAAACATGTACCATCTTCCACCAGAACGAGTGGACTTCTCTCTAGAACTAGGCTTTCAATGATTTTTTCCCATGCAACAGTGTCATCTGATTGCAATGACAACCAAAGCACCAACCGTCCCTGAAACTGGATGTTCAACGGTGCGAAAGAGCAGTTGAAAAAACCTATTTCCAGTACAGCTAGTGGAAGGGGTGCTGAAAGGAAAACAAAAAAGGAACAGTTGAAACGCAGCGAACTAGCCCGATTAAGGCCGGTTATTTTCAGTATGAGACTAGTTCAAGGACGAGTCGTATTATACGGACCGAGCGTCAACCGCAACTGGAACGAGCACTTCATGATCCTACCGAATCTTCAAAAATTAGCTAGACTGAACGAAGGTTTTCCAGTTTTTCTTCTAATTTCCCCTTCAATGAATTGATAGATATTCCAAGACCGCTTTTCGCGTCGAATTAGATGTGAGCCCGTCGCCGCTTGCCGTATTGCATATTATTTCACGCCCAGATACTTCTGTGAATAGCTGCTACCAGAACAATCATTTTTGTCTTAACATGAGCCTCGTGGTTTTCTCGCTACTTTTCACCAGTGGGATCGCCCAGCTGTCGCTGAGGGCGCCTCCTTCTGTAACACGGTTCAACCACTCTCCTTCCTTTACCTTTGGTTCGACTGCGACCCACATCCTTTTTCATAATCCTTGCAAGCAGAGGTCCCGAACGCATTTGACTGTTGTCGACAAGTGATACGATTATAATTAATAGTTTACTGGTTGTCAGTAGTTCAATTTATACATTAGTTCATCGTAAATTTTTAACGTCTTAAATGATATTATTGTGATGCTCACAGGAATTGTTACATGTCGCTATTTGGGCCTATCTTGAAACCATCTAGAAATAAAAACAATATAAGAGAGGCTTTGTATATACACAAGGGGAGGTGCTGTAGAGACCTGTCTTGAAAGGTTGTATAACAACTAAAGAATAAATCTGCATCCCCCATAAGCGGATACAAAAGTAAGTCGCAACTGGAAAGCGGCTTGGGCAGACACTAAATGGCGCATCGGCACAATTAAGGACTCAGGTCGGGTTGAATTTCAAGTTGCATTTTCTTCACTGTTCTTTACCTTTTTGGAGAAAGGTGGGGTAGAGTTATTCCCACTGACAAGTTTTCTTTCTTTGCATGAGTGGGCACCAAACGGATTTGAAATACCGGGTATCCACAAAGCTTTGGCACCATGTCGTGTAGTTTGCCACCCCTAAACCTCTTCTCACGCATTACTGCGGTAAAATGGAAACTATCGCGACTCGTTTCAAGGCTGAAAGGTTAGAATTAGTTCAGGTTTACAATGAGGAGGGAGAAATCACACCTACATTCCTTCAGACCAGGCTCCAGCGACTAGACAAAGGGGTGGGAGCTATTGAGGCAGCCACATCGAGGACTCAGCAACAGATGCATGACTATGCTGAAGAAATTAGTAGTCTGAAACCCTACCAAAAGGAAATAGAGGACTTCGAGAAGTATTCGTCTAAAGCGCTCGACCCGCTGACCATGGCCTTCGATCACACATTACTACTGCAGGCACGTATAAGAGCCTTTCGCTCTTAGACACCTCATTCGAAGCTGCCCGGAACGCTTACCAGGACTAGCACGGAGAACGAAACGATACCCAGCACCGAAGCAACTGGAACCCCCCCCCCTAGGCACCCACTTCCGTCCTTCAATAGAAATATTTGTGAGTGGGACAATTTCTGGCAGTTTTTCAATTCCAGTGTCCATTCACAGAGCCTTCCAGGCTCCACGAGTTCAACTACCTGTTGGCCGCTCTCGAAGGCGAAGCTTTCGGTGAGAAAATCCTAAGTAACGAGTGGAAACTATGAAAAAGAAATATGGCAGCAAGGAAGAACTCCTGTTTTGGCTCGTAGACTAACTGGACCACTGCTCCCTTCGTTTAATCGCCATAAGTGATCAGCGGAAGCTATTCGAGCAGCTATAGCTTATCATTTCGCAGATGGTACAGAAAGGGGAGAATGTAAATAGTCAGTGGCTAGTCAAACGGGTTTTGTCGAAGTTCCCTGACGGTGGTCAGCGACAAGCCTTTCTGAATAAGCACTCCGCCTTAGAGACACAACGTACGCTCACGCAACCTTGGCATGTCCGGGGCTAACGAGCCCACAGTAGTCAAAGCGTAACGATTCTCCTTCCGAACATGGCGGAGATGGGGATCCAGGACCGTGAGAAGTTCTCCATATCCCTAGTTCCTCCATGCTCCGCCTGAAATGCAACTTGTGGCGCAGACATGCTGAACTTCGCTGCGATATGCCGCTTCCGTTTATACTGACCGGTGTCCGCGCGGGTTCCTGGCATTTTGCCAAGTCTTGTCGTAATTGCGCTTTCGAATACAACTGAAACGCAAACTCCTGATGCGGACAGCATTTCAGGCGTTGCTCATGCTGATCCGATTCGGAGATGATGAAGGCTAGAATTGAAGAGCAACTAATGTAGAAGTAAAAAAAATGTAAACAAAAAATATGGTACTATTCAACTGTTACTACCCCAATTTTCCGAAAACAGGCCGGATTTTATTGGCTTTTCTCTGCGGAGGTATATATGGCTAAAAATAGTGTTCTCGGGGTAATTAGACCTCCTGAACACGAATATCGCATCCACTTGACCTGACGAAACCTGAACACTCGCCACAGGCGCCGGCGCCAAAAACCCTAAATCACCGATATCGCTGAAAACTTGCCCCCAGGGGTATTTTGACCTCCTGAGCACGATATCACATTCGCTCCGCGCGAAGTCACCATAGGTCGCCAAATCCGCTGAAAACTTGTATCCGGAGGTACTGACATATTGAGTACAGATATTACATTCATTTTTGGCGCTGGCGCTGATGGAAGACACTACGATCATCTCTGCTCTGCTGAGGTTGAGCTTAGCCTCCTTCTTCCAGGCTCAGCCTTAGATGAGCGCTAAATGGCGCTGCTGTGGAAAAATAAATGTCATATCCGTGATCAGGACATCATACATCCCTATTGTGCATGTTTTTATCGATTTTGATGAAAAAGGGTGTAGCGCCAAATTGGCGTCTAATGGCGCCAAATGGCGCTAGTGCTGGAAGCTAATGCGGTATTCGTGGTCAAGACATCAAGTAATCCTACTATGCAAATTTACACCGAGTTTAGTGAGAAAGGTGGCAGCGCCAAACCGGCACCAAACGGTGCTAATTTGACGCAGGCGCCGAAAGCGTGCTATATTGGCGATCAGGGCACCGAGTAACCTCCGTGAGCGAAGTTTCAGCAAAAAATTCTGACTTCTCGGGTAGTGATAGTTGATTAGTGTCAAAAATATAAATGTAAATTAATTGAGAACCCATGTACCTTTCTGCAACTTGGCGCGATTCCAGCTCCAAAATAAACAAATGAAAAAAATAAAAAGACCATAAAAAGACTTGGAATTAATTATCGGGATGCTCAGCCTGTTTTTATTTTCATGTTTGGTGAGAACGCGCGGCTTTTAAGGGAGACTGCAGAAGCAGCACAGTTGCTCTCGAGTTCCGGCCCTCGTCAGTATCTTCGAATCGGACTTTGCAGCATGAGTGACACCTGAAGTAGTATCCTTATCAAAAGATTGCGTTCTAATTGTTTTCGAAAACGCAATTACAAGACTTGGGGAGCGCTGCGCGCTACAAGCGCCGCGCGGACGGCGATATTGCAGCGGTGCTCAGCATGTCTGCGCCGTTTCAGGCGGAGCATGGAGGAACTAGCCATTTCAACGGTCCTGGATCCCCATCCCCGCCATGTTCGTACGGGGAGACCGCTACGTCTTGACTGCTGGGGACTCGATAGCCCCGGACGTGCCAAGGTTGCGTGAGCGCACGTTGCGTCACTTCCTCCAGTATGGATCACCTTTTCCGCTTTTTAGAGGAAGTCATTACAAGTGAGGAAAGTGTATCACTCCACACAGGCAAAACGCGTCGACCTAACACGGACAGTAGGCCGCGATTCCCGAAATTCACCTTCCGGTTGTCTTGCGTGTACTGCAAAGGGAATCACTCATCATTTGACTGTGACAAGTACGCCACACCCAAAGAGCGATCACAGTGCTCGAGGATGCACAGGCTGTGCTTCACATGCCCGTCACCGCAACACGCCACTTCAGAATGCTAAAGACGTGCATGATTTAAGTGTCAGAAGCGGTACCACATGTCGTGTTGTTTCTATTCAGAGTGTAAAGGTCCAATACGCCGACGCTTGCAAAGAAGTGAGGACTACGCTTCCACCAACGGGAGAACTCATCGCAATGGACCCGACTACGAAGAAATGAAGAAAATTTCAGTCCTTTAAGATACAGGAGCAGAAACTTTCATCGATACAGCATTGGCCGCAGAGCAGCATCTTTCAACGCTAAAGGCGCAGAAGATGTGGAGTTCATATTTGAACACAAATCGAAGGTGAACTCCGGCGAGATAGGGTCAACAGTGAAACCAGCCTTGGTACTTATTGGTTGCGATCAATTATGGTCTCTGATCAGAACTGACGAACTACACATGCAACTTCCGTCCGAACTCCACCTGCTAGCAACCCGCTTAGGACACCTGGTAACGGGTCAAGTAACATATCTTCCAACCAGGAGACTCTGGAGGGCTAGACAGGTGAGATGGCTCTTGGACGTGGAAAGACATGATAATACGCCACCCTTCCTATAAACTTACCCGACAACGTGAAAAACGAAAAATGGGATCAGTACTGGTCACCGACGTCCAAATGAACAGGAGGGTTTGGGAGTGCGGAAAAATATGAAAAAACCGCAGCGGACCGAAGTGTGGGAGAAATTTAAGACTATAGAGAAACATTGAGACGATTACTAGGTACGGTTTCCATGGAAAAAGGTAGCGGTCCTTCTACCCGATAATAAAGCCATGGCACACAATCAACTCGTCAGCGTCTGGAAGCCACCGAAGAAGGACGAAAATTTTCTGATACAACAGGATCGAGTATTTCAAGCTTCGGAAGAGGATAGTGGAAGTGGTCGTTACTGCAGCTGAATCACAGGAAGGGGGGGTGTGGGCATTACATTCCTATCAAGCACTTATCACATCTCACATGACCAAAAATTTCGAATCGTCTCCGACGCATCCGCCCATTACAAAGAAGGCCTTTCATTGAACAATGCTTTGCTGCCGGTCCTGTGATCCTCCCACAGATATACGGCGTATTTCTCAGATTTCGAATGCGGTGTTTAGCGTTTACTGCAAAAGTAAAGAAGCATTCGTACAAGTTCGCATACGCGAAGACGACCACGACTACACTTGCTGGTTATGGCTGTGGGACTACAAGTCGCCACCTATGCCATACAACATCGAATGTTCATTTCACAAGAGTAACGTTCAGCCTAAAAACCTCCCCGTTACTGCTGGCTAAAACAATCTACTTTCATCTCGATCAGTACCAGAAAGGTATCCGTTTCGAGGGAGACATCAATAGCAACCTCTACGTAATCTCGTCCTTACGGCGGATTCGCTAGATACTGGACACTTTCGCTAGATACCATATTTATTTCAAATTCAAGCAAGTCTTCGGGTGTGGAGATATTGTGCTGACCTCTCGCCAAAAGTCATTGAAACAGAGCTTAGCAGTATAGTCGCGAAATTGTGAAAATAGCGGTCATCCATTCTCATCAATTTATTTATTTGTCCATGCGCTACGAGAGTGGGCCGCTGCAACGTAGTAATCTGTTTAACCTAACAATTAGAATCAATCGACGTAATTATCATCCAATTGCCCCCAATGTTCCTATTACAAAACCTTCCTGCTTCGTGAAAGCTCTACCACCTCAAACAAAATTAAAGGCGGCAACCCAGTTTATGGCTCTCTATCAGTTGCTATTACTTTCCGCTACCAACCATTGATGTTTCGATTACAACCACTGAATCAACTGACGGAATCAACTCCCTACTGTAGCTGGGATGATGAATAAGGTGAGCTTGAGTTTCACCACCCCTCATCAGGTCCTATCAGCTGTTGGCAATTCAGTCAACACTCAGGATCGTGTCTGCGCGGTTTTTCGAGAGGTTGTTCCGTCCCCGTCCGCTGCCCTCTACAACACCCGAAGTTCATTTCAAACAGTTAGCTGGATTTTTCTGGTTACCCAATAATTGGCAGCTAAACGCAAATGCTAACAATTATTTTAGTGCTGCTGTTTTCTGATGTTAAGATTTTGTTGACTTTTTCCCGCTTTCCAATAGTACTGACTTAAACTTTGTAAAAACTGCTTCTCTGAAAGACTCCGTGCCGCAGGAACTAGCGAAATCCGGCATTAGAGTAATGTAACAAAATTCCATTGGCGCAGTTCGGCGACGAGGCGATTTTGCACTTTCATTGCTCCACTAGTTCTATTTTACAAGTCTCACTCTGGTATGGTGAAACCTGTCAACTCGAAAACAGACTGTCTAGATGGGTCGATACGTCGATGGGAAGTAGCGGAAGTGCATAATGCCTCCCCCCCCCACTCGCGTCGCCGTCGCCGAGCAGCGCATGCTTCATTCAAACAGTCAACTCGATATTCTAATTGCGTTGGAATCGCCAAGGTGAGCAGTCAACGCATGCTACGTCACCTCACAGGCAGTCATTAAGGGCGCGATGGCCTCCATCTCAACTTGCAGTTTCCTTACCGTATACCGGCCCAACAATATGCATACCCACTAAACACAAGTGAGCATGAATCTTCGAGAGTTCCTATCCAACAGTACGGGGCGGAGCTAGTTTAAAAAATTTCCCAAAATGGTTCCAAAGCACTCCAGACACTCAGACCTCTGTGATACGATCTGGCCTTGCGGGGCGTGGCTCCATCGCACCTACCGGCTTTTCTCTCATCTGTCCACTTGATCAACGTTCCTCACTATCAGGTTGTTCGGAAAGAAATGCGCGTTTGAGTCTGAAAATTTTTTATAATAAAAACGAAAGTAAACAAGATCAATTCGAGAGATAATTTCCATTACTATCAATGACTTGTTGCCAACGTTTATGCAAAGAATTGATTCCTCTTTCGAAGAACTCGGCCGGCTGCGACTCAAAGTATTTGGACACCCAAAGTTGGACTTCTTCGCGGTTTGTGAACTTTCTCTCGGCCATGGAGTCCTGCATCGACCGAGCAGATGGTAATCGGATGATGCCAGGTCTGGGCTGCATGGCGGATGAAGCAGGACTTCCCAGCCCAATTCCTCAATTTTTTCTAAAGTGTTTTTCGCGACATGTGGCGAGCGTTGTCGTGGAGGAATTTTGTCGACGTCGATTCGACACCTTGACGAGGCAGTGCTTGATCCACGCGGTTTAACTGATCTTTGTATATGTCCGCCGTAACTGTCTGACCCGAATCCAGAACTTCAAAGTACACGAAACCTTTGCTGTTCCACCAAACACAGAGCAGCACCTTTTTGCAGTGTATATCCGCTTTCAGAGTCGGTTTTGGAGTGTCACCAGCGTCTAACCACTGTCTTTTTCGCGTTGCGTTGTCGTAGCAGATCCATGTCTCATCTGATGTAACAACAGAGTTGAAACAACCTCTGTTCTTGGAGCGACAAAGAAGAATTCCGGCCATTGCCACTCGTGTTGCATTGTTTGCGTCGCTCAGCTGGTGCGACATCCCCTCTTCCCAACTTTTTTTCTTTAAAAAAAACAAACAAAGTAGACATAGACGAAAATATACAAATGCACAATAAAAGTCGCTTTTTAACAGACAAAACTGTTTTGAGAAATCTTCTATAGTAGGAGAGAAATAAATGGACAAATTCAACAAGGTTCAACGCGCATTTCTTTCCGAACAACCTAATACCATTCCATACACCGTAATAGTGTAGAAAATAGCATGTATGATGCTAATGGTCAAAGAATGTTGACCATCTGTTTAGATAAAAGAAAAGCCTGATACTAGGTGGGTCTTGAAATGTGTGGAAAAAGGTGAGCAGGCGGAGCCGCGCCGCCTAGCGAAGCCGTGCTGTAGCTCAGAGGCAGGTGCCCCGGCATGAGCCGGCGAAGACGGCTGGTATTGTATTAATTGAAGTAATTAATGAGCAATTTTTGAGCTGAGCAAAAGTGTGCGTTTATATTGATGTATATTTATTGAATGTGAAAGTAACTTACTTATTTATTTCCTGTCCAACTTTCGTCAGGCTATCTGCTTGCACTAATTATCATATCTATACCTAATCTGTTAAAATTGCGCTTATTACATGGTTGATGAATTGACTTACCTAACACTGATAGTATTTTGCTTGGTCTATTGAGTAAATGAGTGTGAATTCTTGATAACACTTGTTCTTTATCAAGTGTTTGGCTTCACTTCATCCGGTTGATTTATCTTTCTCGTTCATCTTGAGTATGAAGGTGAGTATTTACATTCTTTTCACTTTTATTATTGTTTGTACGACTATGTTCACCAGATGAGTGTTTGTACTTCAGAATGATTAGTTTTATAGGTTTTTCAGAAGTTATTATTACATGGATAATTCTCACTTCTTTGTTATTTAGCTTATAGTCATGTACGTATTGTATTAGCATTTATTCTAGTGTTTTATTTGTTTTATGTTTTGTCATGGTTTTTAATTTTGTAATATAGTTTTTATAGTATGGCTTCCATGCTGTATCCAGACTCTTTCAGTTGTCTCATTGTATAATTAAGCCTATCTTCAAAACTTTTTCTGTTCTCAGAATTTCTGAATATGTTGTGTTATTCTTTATATGATTCGAAATGTTTGTTTTGTCCCTTATTTGGGAAGCTTCTTATTCTGAAGTTGAAATTGTCTGTTTTATTGAATACTAGTCGGATCGGCCGGCTTCGCCGGCCGATCCTCCTTCCGTGTGTGATTTGGGTCTTGGTGAGAAGTTTTCGGAGAGCCAGTCGGATCGGCTGGCTTCGCCGGCTTAATGAATGGTCGAAGAAAATACTGTTTTGAGAATTACCGCACTTTACCGTTTCACTCTTTGTATATACCCCCCCCCCCCTAGTAGACAGCTATCAAAATTTTCTATACGGCACTCCCGTCAGTGATGAGGAAGCGTAGAATAAACGGCACCATCAATTTGGTATACTTCCTAGGGCTATCCCCCACCAACTTCATCTGCCCAATCATTGCTCAGTTTCACTTACACCCGATTTCTGGAGGCGAGCGTACTACAACCGCGGTCTGAACATTTTGCGGGGGAGACCACCCTCCATGCGCACCTTACTGACCCCTATGCGTGTCTCTCCCTACTTCAATCGGCAGCCCGTTGTTGACCATCGCTGATATCTCTCATCAGGTTGCTTTGGATGCGGTTTTGAAAATGGTCATCCTCGACATAGTTCGCTTCGGTACACGCCCCGCCTATTGAGGGCATAGCTTAGGTTACCTTGCTTAAGCTCCCTGGAAATTGGCTCATCCTATAGCAATCCCAGTTGAATCCGTCCTACAGAAGCAGTATCATGTAATCTTCAGTCTTTGGATGGTCTGACAGACGCACACACATATACACAAACTAACTTCTGGTTTATTATGGTAGATTCTTGCTACTAAATTTTGTTTTTTACGTTTATGTACTTCTAACTCTGAATAATTACAAGTATATTCGACGTTATTCGTAACCTCTAGTTTCAAGATATTATTTTGCGTTTTTTTCTTGAGTCATTTAGTATGGTTTGTGTATTACTGTTATGGATAATTAGGTTTCATCTGTGGTTGTGTGTTGTTGCAGTGCTTGATGGAATAAATATACTCTAAGTATGACAGTGTTGAATCTGTTGATATAAGACATTACTACCTTGAAGTACTCCTGTCTTTAGCATAAAGAGGTAATCTGAGAATTTACTATAGCTGTTTGTTAGTAAGTAAACTATGATATTCATTATATCTGTTATTGTATAATAGTTATAGTTTTTGCAGGATGTATTATTTGTGTGAAAAGTTTTGTTGGCTATATATTTCTTATTACTGTTTTTATAGCATAGTTTGATGATTTCCACACTTGTGTGTGGTAAAGTGGGACACATTCTAGCAAAATCTGCTTTACTGTTTTTATAGCATAGTTTGATGGTTTCTATACTTGTATGTGGTAAAGTGGGACACATATTAGCAAAATCGCTGCGAATGACCTCATGTTTTGCATGCTTATTTTATGAAGATGTTCACGATGTTGATGTCATTAATGGCCCTGTATCCTATGAACTGTGTATTTTTGGCTTTTATAGTGTTGTTATAATTAAGAAAATGCGTTTTTATCAGGTTAGTATTTTTGTGAGTTCTATTGATAATGGTTCCAAGCTACTTGCTCTTGCACCAGCAATAAACTTAGCGGATGTTTAACGTAACCTAGGTTTTGCATAAATCAAAGGAATGTTCATATTGTTTTCATTATTTGTGCTGTTAATTCTGTTGAATTTTTTTTGTTTGTCTATAAAACTTTCTTGATGATTTGAAATAACACATGTAGGTGAAGTTCGGAGAGGAATAATCTCAACCTAGATTGAATTTATGCTTTTTTGCAAAGGTATACATTAGGCAGAGGCGAAAAAGTGGTTATCAGGTCTTACGTGTGGTCATGAATATAACATTAAGCACACCTTGAAGACAATAGGAACGTTTACCTTGTAAACGGTGTCCGTCTAATATCTATTGCGCACAAATTTGGGAAACACGCCCATTTCGAAGCCTTGCCTTGGGCCACGCCACCCTGGTATCTAAGTGCACGCACGCCAGGTACAGTCGTCATCCTTGCACTTGATAGGGCGTGTCGGCGAGAAGGAGCGTGCACACTGTTTGAAGCCTTCTCAGACTTTTCGTTGAAACGCGTATGCGACAAATAAGTGATAGAAAAGAGACACGAAGGATATAATACAGTAATGTCACTTCCTGGTTCAAGGATTGGTGCGAGTACGGGTCGGCGAGCGCGCCGCACGCAGCGCACTGACATTGACTATCAAGTGCAAGGATGAGGACTGCCTTAGTTCAAGCAGTAGAAGCACACAGCTGTTTAAAAAGAAGGAAATTATCGTTTTGAAGCTCGGGAAGAAGCGCTGGAGCCTATTTATATCCGTCGAAGTCAAGCCCTCGCCCCTGTGGCCACGCCCACCCTGGTATCTAAGTGCACGCACCCAGGTATATGTATTGTTAGTGTTCTCTAATTCTACTTGTCAATTGTTGCTGCATTTTTTCCCGTTTCTTTTATATAATTTTCATATAGTTTTTTGCATGCAATCCCATAATTATTAATAGCTTTGTCCAGCTGGTGAATATGAAGAATTTTTGTGACTTCCTTTTTCTTTTTGATAACTTCTTGAGATGTATTGACGCTGTAGTTCAGCCACTACGGAAGTTAGGGTTTCAAAGTTGTTGAATACTAGTCGTGACAGAGGTTTGTCATAACTGTATACTATTCCAAAAGGTATATATTCAATCCCTGAATTGTTCTGAATTATTTATGTAATATTTTGTGAATTTACTATTCATTTATAATTATATAACTTGAGATGTGGCGTACATATTGTGTTGGTAAAGTGCAGAAATTTTCGTATTTCGCTATTGTTTTTGTGTTTTTTGTATGTTGGAGTGAACTTTACATAACAGGCATAATAAGATGAACATTCCTTCTTTTGGAATATCTTATAAGAACTTGCTTGTACAGCATGACTGTATTACTTTGTAATGATATTTTTTCTTAAACTGAATAAATCTTTTTGATTTCTTTAATGTCCGAATTGTTGTGTACTACTTCTACAAACCTACTTACTTCTGCTTGTCTTTTTTGTTTGCAATTTTATTTCTGCTGTATCATTTTCTCTTTTTCTAGAATTTTTGAGTGTGAAGTATGGGTGTTCCGGTAAATACAGTCGTCATCCTTGCACTTGATAGGGGCGTGTCGGCGAGTAGGAGCGTGCACACTGTTTGAGGCCTTCTCAGCCTTTTCGTTGAAACGCGTATGCGACAAAAAGTGATAGAAAACGAGTAACACGAAGGATATAATACAGTAATGTCACTTCCTGGTTCAACGATTGGTGCAGTACGGGTGCGGACGACCGCGCCGTCACGCAGCCGCACTGACATTGACTATCAAGTGCAAGGATGACGACTGTAGATGAGTGGATTGATGACATTTTATGTTTCCATAAGATGCACATTGTCATTATTACCAAATGGGTATGCAGTGACTAGTAGTTTGATCCAAAAATGTTTCTTTGTTCTGTAAAATGATTTTGGTTTCGTTTTCTTTCAAATTATCTAATACAGTGAACGAAATCATTCTCCTGTTAAATTTTTCATTAAAGTGTCTGTAAATGTATTTATTGCTGTTTTTCAAAGTGGTATAAATGCTCTCCTATACAGTTTTCTAGTCTTTCAGTTTTCTTTATGCCTACGGATTGGTATCCGCATTCTAAACAAGTGAGACAGAAAACTACATTTTACTGCAGCAATTCGCATTATTATCTTTATAAGTGTTAGTGTTTGATTTTGCCGTGTCAGATAGAATACTTACTTACTTAGACTTAGTTCCTCTAATGCTGCTGAGCACATCGATTTCTTTCCACTGTTGCCGATCTTTCGCGATTTCCTCGGCCTGGTCCCAAGAAGCATTCATGAATCGCAAGTCATTTCAGAATGTACGTCTCCACGTGTTTCCGGGACGGCCTCGTGCTCGCTTGGCACCTGGAGGAATCCAGAACATGGCCACCCTTGGGATTCGATGATGTGGCATGCGCAATATGTGGCCAGCCAGTCAAAGCCTACGCCTTGCCACAATCACGTGAAGGCTGCTCATACCGCACCGTCGAAGAACTTCCTCATTCGTGACAGGGTCCATGTGTCGTATCTTCATTACTCGCCGAAGACATCGCTGGTGGGAGGCGTTCATTTTTCGGCGAACCTTGGTAGATACCTTCCATGTTTCGCTTGCGTAGAGTATTGTGGGAATAACGATGGAAGAGTGAAAATTCATTTTAATGCTACGCGATATTGAAGACATTCTCCATATAGACAGCAGTCGTCTAAACACAGCAGCTGCTTTTGCAAGGCGGGCAGGGACATCCGTTTCAGCATCACTAGTGTGCGTAACCACGCTACCGAGATAAGTGAAGGTGTCGACATTCTCTAGCGACGTAGCGTCGACGTTTACATCCATCTGCCTGTTGATTCCTACGTGCATGACCTTCGACTTCTCAGCACTTGTTCGCAAGCCTACCATGCCTGCTTCCTTAGAGGTTCGTAGTGCTGTCTTGAAGTTTATCATTATCCTTAGCAATCAACGCAATGTTGTCCGCAAAGTCCAAGTCTGTGAGACGACCCTGAACAGACCATTCGATGCCCGCTTCTGCGTTCACCATCGCTCTTCTCATAACAAAGTCGAGGCAGATACTTAACAGAATCGGAGACAGAATGCATCCCTGTCGTACTCCAGTGGCAATTTCAAAGAATGGGGTATAACCGACATTCTTTCTAAACAGCACGAAGAGTTGAGATACAAGTTCTTAAATATGCTGATGTAGGGCGAAGGTACACCGTATAACATGCTTTTCTAAAATCGACAGAATTTATGAAGAGGATGACGGAATTAAATGCACTGTTCAATTATGCTGCGTGAAGTAAAAATCTGTTTGCAACACGACCTCCCGCTATTGAATCCAGCTTGTTCCTCTCTCAATCGCTCTTCGATGGCTCCACGTAGACAACGCAGCAGTACGGTACAAAATACCTTTCCAGGCACAGACAGTAGTGAAAGTCCCCTCCAGTTTCCGCAGGTCCCCTTTTTTGGGCAATTTGACGATAACTCCTTTTCTCCAGTCCTCCGGGACTTCTCCAGTCCAGCATTCATCGAACAGTCTCGTCAATACGTTTGCCATGGGGTCTTCCTCCTGCTTTTATCAACTCCGGTGCGATTTCATCAAGACCAGGTGCTTTTTCGTTTCGAAGACATTTGATTGCTTGTTCCGTTTTTCGGAAGTGTTCAAGCCATCTTTCGTTCTGCTCCTCATCGCTCAAGAGCAACATGCCATTGCTATCCTTAATGGGCACGTTTGAGTTATTCAAGTTTCCAGTCAGTTCACCGATAATGCGATAAAGAGTTCTCGAGTCTCCACGATCCACCGCATGCTTATCTTCAGCCCTTTCTGTGTGAGCCACTCCTTCTTGTAGCGGCGGAAGAGCTTTCCACCATACGATCTAGCTCAGCGTATTTCCGACTCGCTTCCTGTAGTTAATGAAGAGTCTTGACCTGTTCTTTTTGGAGCTTCGCGTGCTTCCTCTCGTCTGTTTTTGCCACGTCCTGTCTTGAATGAACTGCTCCTTCCGCTTCCCTTGTCTGCGACCAACTACTGCCTCTCTGACTGCTTTCCATTTTTCTTCGATGCCATCCAGGTCCGATCCATCTTCTATTGTGGCGAAACGGTTTCGCAGCTCCATTTGAATGCTGCAACAACTGCAGGATTCTTCAGTCTTTCCACATCAAAAGCTCGGGCAGCGACAGTCTTTCTCTGCCGCTTTAGCTTAACTTTGACTGCAGCCCTCACCAAATAATGGTCTGAGCCAATATCTGCACCATGATATGCTCGAGCGTCCTGCAAAGATGATCATTTCCGGCTTATACATATATGATCGATCTCGTTGAACGTCATTCCGTCAGAGAAGCTCCATGTTTTCTTGTGAACCTCTCTATGTTGGAAGTAGGTGTTCCCAATACAAAGCTCGTTTTGATCGCAGAATGACACCAAACGTTTGCCATTGTCGCTGAAACGAGTGGAGGACGCAAACGGGCCAATCATTCTCTCGAATCCCTGTCGTTCACTGCATAACTGAGGACTGAAATCGCCTAGCACTATCTTGAGGTCTCTGCGGGGTAGTTCATCGGTTGTTTCTTGTAGCTGCTCGTAAAATTCGTCTTGGTTTCATCACTCGCATCCTCAGTAGGTGCGTAGACTTGAATGACACTGATGCGAGTATGCCGGCTCAAGAATCGTGCCGTAATTATCCTCTCGCTTACTGGCTTGAATCCGACCAAGGCGTTATGGCTCTTCTGTTTAGAAAACCGACTCCTTTCTCGTGGTTCTCTTCGTTGCCGGAATACAACACTGTTTTGTTATCACTCGTGATGCGGCCACTACTCAACCACCGTGCCTCACTTATCCCAAGTATACAGTCGATAATTGTCGAATTCTCAAACCGCTTGGGCGAGATTGCCAGTTCCATATGACGTGCGTACAATCCAGGTACCAATAGAAGTTTTGCTTTTTTCAAGCCAAACTATTGTGATTTTCGTGTTTGAGATCAGTGAAATCATACACAGGTCTTAGAAAAGTCTGGAATTTTGACCTGATTTAAAAAAAGCGGGATGATAGTCACAGGTAAAGGGCTGCCTACTTTTCTTCTATGGTGTCCTACACCCGATCATTGTTTTTGTCACTGAATTAACTCGACGTGATAACGCTGACACACTTCACATTCACAGAGAACAGTATAAGGAGAGCATTGAAATAACATTCACGTGAGATTCTTACCGTCAGTTGTAATATTTGTGATGAATAGCTTTCATACCTTCTTTGTGGAACTACTGGACTTCACTTCTCATGGAAATGCTTTTGATCGAGTGTTCCAAGATTGTCTGTAACACTGTGAGATCATCGTGATGTTCTGACTCACGTGCTAGTGTTGAGTAGATGGCGTGCTTACGTAACACCTTCGCAAGGAACAAAATTCAATCCCAAAACTTCGAAGGAATGGGTGCCAAGCTCGTCAAGAACAGAGTTACGGCTGAGAGTGATGAAGTACGCAAACTATTTCTTGATGATGAGTCAGAAAAAGTAAATGAAGAACACAAGAGCGGATCCGATTCTTCAACCTCGAATATTTGACCCCATTTCTTTCTTACTCGACCATACTACCGCATTCGCCACTTCTCTTGGTAAGCTAGAGAAGCGGGCATGATTAAGAGGTCGAACCCAATGTAACTAAGAAAGCACCCATAATTCCTTTTAGAGAGAAGAGTCTTACGGTTAAATGGTAGGTGTGCGATCAAAAACCCGCTGTTCCACAGAAATTCAGGTCAAAGCGGGGTCACTCTCTGCTACTATCACTGAATATCGAGCGGGGGAGACAACGTCCAACCTACTGACGGGAGCGGGCTCGTTGTTTTTAAATCTAATGCCATCGAGTGTGTTGCCTGTTTTCTCGAGGATCTCACACTCCTGCGTTGATGAGCAGGACGCTGTCTCCACCGCTCGACCTTTAGTGAAGGTGGCGGAGAGCGACCTCTTCTTTGGCCCTTTAGTTTTCTGAGCTGGAAGCGAGTTCTTGATCGCACACCTACCTAACAGTAGCACTCTCATTGTTCTTCTGACAATCCATTTACTAAAATTTGTCTCATCATGCCATTGAAGATGGCTGCGATCTTGTCGCAAGGGGACTCGGAATCAGCTTGCAAGCGGTGGAGGATGCTCTTTTCTACCGTAAAGATGCCAAACGTGAACCAAGATGTTTTTCGGGCTGCTTTTTACCACTTCATGCAAGTTGTGCCGTTGGACATCTTAACTTGCGTGTTGAGAAAGGGTGACCAACCGTCCTTAGGGGTTTTCCGGGTCAGTTCAATGTACTGGACTGTTCATTCATTATGCGGAAACATCCATTTCGGACAGTTTTGACGTTATTATGAAAAGTCATCTATATATCTCAGTACATTAAGGGCAAGCGTTCTAGTACTGATTCCTCTACTCTACTCATGAAGCAGACAGCAAGAACTGGTGCAAGACGCTGACCCATGGCGAGCCCTCTAACTTGTGAATAGCATGTACCCGCCCACTTGAACATGTTCAACTGTTGTGAATGCGATGTCACTGTGTGCCTAGACACTTTCAGAATACTAAGGAAAGGCGCGCCTTTACGCCGACATTTTCCATCGTCATGACAACTTCTTTCCGGTGTCCGAGGTTTTGGTCTTCTTCTAGCTTATGCGAAGAGCAGGATTCCGTACTGGCACCTAGAAAGAATGTCATGGAACTCTTTGAAACAAGAAAAATGTGAACAGTATGGTTGCCTTGTGCACACTGGTAGTTGCGCGGAGAAATTGCAGACGGTGCACTGCGTTCAAAGGCAACTGCTGTTCCTCACTGGTAACAACGGTAGGTATAACATACAAAAATTTGAAAGGACCCGGTGGAGTGAAAAAAGTACTTATAAGCAAAAAAAGCAATTAGCCTAATACTTTTGAGTGCTATTGTAGCTTTATGTGAAACGGCTCTGTCCGATATCTTGACATACGCCACGATGAATAGTTGAACAACAGAGTTGTGGATTTCAGTAAGTAACAAGGTCTGCGTCTGAAGCTGGAGCAACCCTGACGCGACTCTAAAACGCTCGCGCGTTCCCCACACATTACTAAAGGCACACAAGCTGGCAGTTCCGGAAGGACGTGTCACGAAGGACAACAGCGTTCTCGACGCCTGACCACATGTTACTTCATGGGGAGGCCCGACTGAAACGATAAATTGGGCGATTACCGCTTGCTGAGGAGGGTAGTAATCGAGTCCATCTTAGCTTTCTAGGCACCTCGTGTAAAGATTTCCAGTATCATTGGTCAAGAAAGTCCTGCTTCCACTAGAATTACGCAACAGACATCTGAACAGGGCAGTAGTGTCGTAAGGACATCTTCGATCATCTAAATGAACTGGCTACCACAAAATGACTTTCCGTATCCACATGCATCGGCGGACCCGTCCGAGCAGCATGCTTCACTGCAAAACTCTTTTTTCCCAGTGCATGGGCAAAGACTTTCTCGAGCCGGTTACCTCTGAATTGGAGTACAAAGTCCACTATGAAAGCAATACACTGTGTACCAAAAGGCTGCTCCACGGTTAGACTCACCAACCCGACCAAAACCCAAAGTTCATGCTGTTGCTACTGTTGGTCATACATTTACAAGAAGAAACAAAAAAAATGCAAGTGATAAAGCCTGTGAGAAAATTACGAGGCAGTCCAATACAATGCTTGAAATTGAAGAGATCCTACTGAGGCCTTTAAGAGCGTTTTGCGCCAATTTGAACATTCCGTTTCGCTTGTGAACGTCATTACCCTCATTGCGCATGGATATTGTTTTCAAGTGGGCAGAACCCACCGAGCTCAGACTAACATGACAGAAGACGCTATTAGTTCAACTATAAATACAATCCGAACAAAATCATACACAGTACAGCAAAAACGTAATTAATGCCTTTTTAAAAAATGAGTTCTTACGGCACCTCTGGAGAGAACACACTGCGCCACATTAGCAGCAGAGTTTAGTGTGTCAGAAACACAGTGCAGCCAAGACGAATAAGCAAGTCGAGCCACGAATCGATCACATGATGTCGGTTTGTCATTGCAAACTGCAATAAAGGTAGCAATTTTTCAGTTCTCTCAGTATGCTGAATTGAAAAGAACACCGCGGTAACGAGAATCGCGTTACTATTTCTCAGACGAAAGATCATTCCGGTTTTCTAGCACTAGATACTGTCAATACTTACATAAGAATTGACAATGCCGCCTAAGTAGAAGACTGGCAATGAAATAATGATGACTTGAAAGATCATTCGCAACGACATGCTGACTTAGGCTATTAGATAAAAAGGCGCGACGTGTACTGGGCGTACCTTCGCCTCAAAGGCGCAACTTTTGACACTGCATTTTTTGTATGTGTTCAAATCATGAACAGACTCATAAGCAGTAGTTCAATGACCCAGAACTAGTGTCGCTTCATCAGCAGTTATTCAGATTAGCAGATTATTTGCTTCAATCAATACTTTCTTCCATGTATTTACTGAAATTCTATGAAGCACTCGTATTATTACACTGAATGAAATTTATCTGCAAACCAGTTCATAATAAGCAGAAAAAAGACGAAACAACTGCTGTTCCATTTTTGCTCGCGTATTGCGAGTACGTCTCTGCGACCTTGCAAACAAACGCGCCTCATACCCCCGAAACCAGGGTATTCTGACTGGCACAAAGACTTTTGGGTGTGCTAAGGTGGGAACTGCGCGCCGGTTGTAGTACGGGTCGTTCAAAGCTTTTAGTCGACTTTCGCTATTTAGATAATTCACTTAATAATTTAGAGCATACGCTATGCAACTGCTCAAAGTATGGTCCATCGACCGAGATAACCTCTTCATTTTCTAGCCATTCTATGATTCCTCGGCGCGTCGGGTTTTCTTCGTTTTCACCCAAAAGTGCTTGACGATCAACTTCAAGTGACATCTTGATATTGGAAGGTCCGTCAATGGCTCTCTTTCTTCGAAGAATGTCTTGAACCAGCACTGCGTTTTCTGCTCGAGTACGAGTACCAGTTACTCCTCCATATACACAATTTTCCAATCAGCCTATTTCCAAAGAAAATGTAACTGCAAACGATTCCGCTCTTCTGCCAGTTCCATCCAGAGGCACATACGGCCACAATGTAAATCAATCAATTTGCGAAGATCCAGGCTTTCTGGTGTTCTAGTCTAGTGAGCCCGAAAACATAGAAAAATTGCTAAAAATAAGCAAGAATAAGCAAGCAAGATTAAAAATAAGCAAGCAAAGTGACAAAACTTTTGAGACAACTCAGTATGTCACAGGTCCGACAACAACGGCAGAAAGTATCGGAAGTGCGGTGCGGTAAACGCGCGAGCCCAATGCGTTGGTCTATGTTGTCATTATGTTGTCATTCTGTGCTTTTCTTCAGTGGTACTGAACTCCGAAAAATTGACAGGAGGAGACGTTCCCTTCTTATCTTGTGATTCAACACGCGGTACGGCATCGCCGGAAGAATCCCATTAGTGAGGTCGTACTTGGTCATTAAAAGGGTTGGGTGCAAGGTCGTGAGCGGGGAGTGCGACAGGATCTGACAGCGATGGGCACAAGAATGCGCGCAAGGACACCAGATGGAGCACAACCACTAAAGCAGGCTAGTTTCGCGGAGGGTTTAGCTGCTTGGATCACATCCGGTCAGCTGCCGTGGTCAAAGAAATGTGCCGAGAATTTCGAACCGTCTTGTGGGAATGCGCGGCCTCTGATGGATACTGCAGATGCAGCCGAGTTGCTCTTGAGTTCTGGCCCTCGTCATCGTCTTCTGTTCTCATTTTGTAGCACCTCCAATTTATCCGCATCAGGAAATTGCGTTTAACTTGTATTTGAGAGCGCAATTAAAGGACTTGGCAAAGTGCCAAAGAGCCGCACGCGATACGCGCGCTTAGGACGGATGTTATGAAGGACGGGATTCTGCGCGGCAAAATGGTATAAGGCGAAGCATGGAGGAATTAGAGTGTTTCACGATCCTGTATCTCCATTTCTGGGCATGTTTGGGCAGGGGACCACGACACATCAACAGCTGGGGGGCTGGGGGCTGATAGTCTCATACAGGGGGGGGGGCAAAAAAAGACATTTCGATCGAGTCACATATCAGCAAAGTTTTCGCAGCCCAGATGGAGGACGTGGATACGAGTACCAGGGCGGAGGATAGCCAAGATGTTCCTCTACAAGCAGGAGCTGGCTCTCGCCCATCACCTTCATGTACGCCGAAACATGAAGTCATCTCCAGCCGCAACCTGACCGGAGAAGACCTTTGGAATTCAGTCACCTCCGAACAGCTGCGAAACTTCTAGTATGTAGTCACCCATAAATAGCTACCTGGAGAGCAGTACTCTCGATCTGGGAAACCTCCATCATCGAGCAGCTCCGTAAACGTCGCTACGTTCTAGGACATCATCTTCACCTCAGTCGCTAAGGCGCCAGTTGATGGTGGGGACCGGACGTACCTGGAATGGAGAGCCGATATTTTCTTCGTGGGCCCCCGGACTAAAGGTGAGCGCTGGCGGTTACATTGGGCAACTCGTGAAGAATATCCTCCTCACATGTGGTCGCCCGTACCTTTTTGGAACATTTGTACTGCTACAGCATTGAATGCCGCCACATGAAATCGAAGGGCGTTGGAGAAACACTCCCCTACTTGGAATGGTAGCGGCGAGTACCTGAGAAGGTGGGATATCTAAGCAGATAACCTGACCTTAACCCCTTCAATTACCTGGCTCGCGGAGGAGTTCAATAGGGTGATCTACAGTGGCGGAGAAATCAACGATCTCGCTGACGGCGCGTTCATACAGACGGAATCCGTGGCCTCTGCGAATTTTCAGAGCAAGCAAAGTATACGTATCGATTTGGAAAATTCCGCAGAGGGCCGCGGCCGCCGTGGCCTCCGCGGAGGCAGCGGCCTCTGCGGCCAAGCGCGAAGCGTTACGCGTCGCGGCCTCTTGGTTGAAACGCCGAAACTTATTCGAAACTTGATAATCATGCTGTAATCTCGGTTTTCCTTCTGATTTATGTAGTTACGTGCATAGTGGTAATTTCAAGAGGTGTTTTGAGTGGCGATGGCATTATTCCAGCATTCATTGTTGCCACAATGCACCATTCTACATGAAACTATATTTTTCATCCTCCGGCTTGAAAATCGCTGTGCATGGTAAAAAATTGGAAAAGATTTTCAGAAGCAATTCGAGCAGAATCCTGGAGAACCCATTTGAAAACATTTCAAATTTTCACCATGCACTTATTGTCCGGGGAAAGCATTGTGGAATATGCAGTAGTTGTTAAACAATCAGTTGTGTCATTGAGAGTATTTTACCGAGGAGATAAAAGAAAGTGATTTCCCAGGAAAAAAAGACAATTCTTGGATATATAGAACTGAAGGTCCACATGCAGATAGCTGATGTGATAAGGTACACTCCTTATCCCTGAGACGGAGTAGGCGTGGCTTTTGAGCAGCATAAGACGTGTTTCTCGTAGAATAATTGAAGTTGAAACAACTTCTGTCTTCTCCTGTATTAAATGTGGACTTGGTTACTACGGCTCCAAAATGACCATATCTCACGAAAACCTGGACCGCCGCCATTTTAAAATCAAGTACGCAGCCACGCCTACCCGATCTTAGGGATTTCGAGTACAACTTCAACAATATCAGATCTGGATCAGGTCCAATTTATCACCTCTGGCGCGAGAATATTCCTTTTTTGCGACGTTGCTCCCACGTTCCACGTGTATGGGCCGGTAGTATTCCACGAAAATCAAGGGCTTATCTTGAAGATAAAAAAGAACAGCAAAGCCTTACCAACTTCTGCATTGAAAACTAGTCCTTGTTCAAGTGTTTTGGTGCGAAAACGCACTAGCATTTATGCGCAAAATAGGGAAAAACTGCTTCTTCCCACGCGGCAGGCACGCGAAATGGCGCCTTATCGCCAATGTGTAAAAACGGGACACCCGCCAAGGGCGAAATTTTGCTGCAGATGAGTTCCCATTTGTTGAGACCAGTTGAACCAGATCAGCTGGTAGCCATTTTTCAAGGTATTGATTGCGTTCGAGCGTCCCCATCAATAGGCCGCGACGCATGTGCTTCGCGCCAGGCCGCGGAGGCCGTGTGTATGAACGCGGCCTGAACTCGTGTACCCACTGACGGTCCCGTGGCAGAATCTCTCGATGGCGCTCCTCCAGAAGGCTGTGGCGGAGTATCATGATAGTATTTGATATACTCTTTAATATGGTGGTAGAAATGTCCGATAATAATTCAATAACGTGTAACTTATAGCGCCTCGAGAGTCGAGGAAGAAAAAAGTCTTTTTTTGCCCCCCCCCCTGTACACCCTCAATGTGTTTGAGCGTACCACGTGTCTTTAGACAAGCAATCGCTAGGCGACGGGAAAAGCCCAGGATGGTTTCCCACACATTCTGCGACCACCCAGGCTTATGCCAAGCATGAAATGACCTTGGACGCACCAAATTTGTGACACGCCTACCTGGCCTCCGCTACGTCATCCTTACGTCTTCGCTGCTACGAACAAGTGAAACGCCTGTCATCACTGCCGACCATCCCAACCCGAAGAGTCAAAAAAAATTTTGCTCGAAAATCCGCCTAGAGTGATCGATGGTCCTGATCACGACTGTGGAACTCATTTTTAGCGTAAGCCAATCTGGCCCCAAAATAGCGCTGAATTTCACTTGAAAGAGTGTGCATAACTGGTTCAGTGGGAGAAGAGTGAATGCTACAAATTGGCGATATATAACACCACAGTTGGAAGTAAGTGCTATGTTCGTGATCAGGGCACTGGTTAACCTATAAATGTCAACTTTCAGCGACGATCTTGGTTAATGACATGTGAAACCTGAACTGTTGAATTGCACCGACTCATGGGGCACTACCATTCAGAATGTGCGCCAATTTCCCTCAATGTGATGACTGGCCCTACTTACACCATGATGTATTCCCACAAAGATAGTCAATGAATCACGGATGCTGCTGTACAGGGTGACCAAAAAGTTCTGGCAATTTCGTGTTTGTGCGTTTTTGAATGGCCATTATGGTCTGTTTCTCTCCGATGGGTTATTTGTATTCCGCAAGCCATTTCGAACTACCGTGCGAGTCATCTATCCAAACACTTTCGAATTCTATTCGCACTGTCT
>MU966700.1:46885-73751 GCA_036418165.1 Cooperia oncophora
AGAGTGATCGATGGTCCTGATCACGACTGTGGAACTCATTTTTAGCGTAAGCCAATCTGGCCCCAAAATAGCGCTGAATTTCACTTGAAAGAGTGTGCATAACTGGTTCAGTGGGAGAAGAGTGAATGCTACAAATTGGCGATATATAACACCACAGTTGGAAGTAAGTGCTATGTTCGTGATCAGGGCACTGGTTAACCTATAAATGTCAACTTTCAGCGACGATCTTGGTTAATGACATGTGAAACCTGAACTGTTGAATTGCACCGACTCATGGGGCACTACCATTCAGAATGTGCGCCAATTTCCCTCAATGTGATGACTGGCCCTACTTACACCATGATGTATTCCCACAAAGATAGTCAATGAATCACGGATGCTGCTGTATTGTCACCCCCACAAAGCTTTCCAATGTTGGTTGATATAAGCTTCCTAGATTCTCCGGGTTGCCTTACTTCGCAACGCAAAAGAGCACCTTGACGTAGAAACCAATAGTTGTTCAATAATGAGATGGAGGGTTGGCTAGTTCGAGACTAACTCATCTTCCATAGCAAAGTGAAGAACAAGTATCGGACTGACGGAATAAACATGAGAGAGAGAGCTGTACTTCAACTCCTAGCGTTTCGAATCTGAAACCGGTCGCGGCGCGTGTTCGGGAAGCGTAATTTCTGGTCATCCAGAATACTTCCTGATAGAACTGAAACAAATGCATTAAAAAGCTGCGAGCAATTTGCCATGCAACTTTCGTATAGAGGGGCTATAAAGCTCTAGGGTAACACAAGACCCCTTCAAGGACCCTCTGAAAAAACTGACGCGTTAAGCATGGAGATCCTAATCACCCGTTCTGTTTTCCCCATCTTTTCCATTCGAACTGCCAGCTTTTCAGGGCGCCTGACCAGCACATATACCAAAAAGGAGGAGATCGAAAGGGTGTCTTTGATTCATCGATTCCAGCATCCTGCGCTTTCACCACGACAACACATGTTCTATTGAGAAACTGGCAACTACTAGGTTCGAAAGAAGTCCTGCTACACTTAACCAAATTTTCAGACCAAATTTTTCCTCACTAAAAGACATCTCCAATCTACAAGGTAATCACCGTTGATGACTAGGACTAGTGCCCTTCTTTTGCACAGCTTCTCATTTCCATTCTCATAGAACTACGGCAACTATGATAAAAAGAAGAGGTGGACCTCATTCTCGAGTAGACGTCGATTTTCGGAATTTTTGCTTTCTAAGGATGTGGTAGGGATTAGAAGAGGTGGTGATTAGAAGCTGCTAACCTTATTAAAGGCAGCGCCCACGTTCACTTGATGTTCCTACGCCCTTTCTGGGTATCATAGCCCTCCCCATAAGGATGCAGTATGTACTAGTTTTGCATCTCACAAAGGCGAGAGGATAGCGCCTATCGCTAGTAAAGAGTCGACCGCCCCGCCCACCTGGCGACCACGACGCCCAACTTCATTTCTAATGGTTGCCTGATGGTGCGGTTGTTCCATTGCTGCTTCTCTCCACGTCGTGTGGTGAGAGTGAGGTGATAAGGGGAAACAGCTGAAATCAACAAGTGAGAACTCGTGCAACCACTCCTTCTCTTCGCCTTAAGCACGTACAACCGCTGTTCGGTATGAAACTCCTTATAGGGCATTTTGCATGTTTTTTTTTTGATTTTTCTTCACTAATAGGCTTCTTGCTACCTTGCTATTACTACCTGAGCCGCATACTCATCAAATTTGAACGCGCGGCTGCCTTCAAATAGGCTGGGCACGGTCGCACTCCCCGATCCCAGTATCCGTCGACATCGCTCTGAAGTCCCACCAATCACACAGTGAAATCGTTATTTCATACCCCTGTTTGGCAGTCTACTTTTCTCCCTTGAGAGATTCTGTGAAGGATATGTGCAAAGATTAAGCAAGGACTCCAACACTCGCTACCAACCATAAGATCACACAAAAGTTCTTCCAGTATGTACAAAGAAAATAAAGTTCAGTGACTTCCATTTGGTGAGCCTTGTCAGACTGGTTCAATTCATGAGACTTCCTTCACGAATATTTCCTCTATGAAGTAGTACGTCAGCTAGGTGGAGCCTAAAGAGTTTGCCAACTTACTGGTGGTCACTTTCGGTTGCGCCTCCAGAAGCCTGAGTAAAGACTGTGCTGGTGGCCGACCTATCCGTTGCCTAATTTCGGATTAAATACCTCCAGCTCGGAACCGTTGATGCTAGCATAGAATAGGTCGAAAAATACCTTGACCTTGGGGGACTTTTTAGCTTCGAAAGCTTCCATAAAGTCATGATACACAGGTCTGTGGAAAACCTCAGAAAAAAAACAAACTTCACTAATCAGGCAAGAAAACATTCAAAACGTTCTTGATCTTTTTTTAGAACAATTCAATCAAAGCGTCGCAGGACTTTCTTTCCAAGAGCCGATTCTAGTAGCGCTCATGTGATCAATAAATGTGGGGTCAAGGCGAGTAATGATGTTCCAAATTCTGAGGCTGAAACTGCAAATATTATTCGCAACAACGTAATAGCACCTGCCGGTCTGGCTTACGACTCTACTGGTTTCACATCCGCCTAAGGCAAACCATTTTGTCTACAATTTGAGATTCCAGTAAAGGTGTTCCCATAGCGAAATACGGCGAAAACAGCAGCTAATAAGCAGAAACAAGTCAAAACGCCCAAAACAATCACTGTGACCCTGTTTCAGATGCCAATTCTAGAAACGTGCCATCATCTACCTTCGCTCTATTTGAGAACCCCTCAATAATAGAGGAAACTGAGAAATGGAACTCGACTTTCATCAAACGAGGCTATCCTACAAGACTGTGAGGAGTTCAAGAAAACCATGAGAGAAAACGGGAACACTGCCATCGCCAAACTTAGGTTTCATGACCCTGACACTTTTCTCTTGCCCACCCTGCATCCCTGCTAATGCAATCCATGCCCCTAGTCGCCTAAGAAGTTCTAACAGTGGTTTCGTCCAGTCGTGTTCCCGTCTTTCAAAATTTGAAAAAAAAGTGGCTCACGTTCCACCATCCTTATCAGCGCCAGATGAATCTCCCGGATGCGTGGTATTGGGAAGAACATGTATCGATACTGCGAGTAGTGCATTTGTGACTCATAACCACCACCTTGAAAGTATAGCATCTACGAAAGATATCGAACACAGTAAATTGAGAACCTTTACTCCTCGAACTTTGAGCGATGTGTTTAGCTCTTGTGTCAATAATAATGCCACGATTATGAGCTAGCAGTGATTTCATGATGTTCTCGTCCTCTTTACAACGTCGATTTGTAGGACCAATCAGTGGCTGTCCACATCTCACGATAGACGACTATAACGACGAGATTATTCTGAGTCACGTGATAAGTTTAAAGTTTGACGACAAAGGATATTCGACATTCTTTGCCCCCGTCTCAATCGCACTTGTGTTCAAACACGGACACCGAGTTTGAGATATGATAGTCCACTCTCGTGTATTCTCTCAACATCTACCACATAAAGCATACGAATACACGAACATATTCGACTTTCCGGGGAACTTCTTTCCTCAGACAACAGAGTTTAGCACAGTTAATACTCACAAATGGTTGCGGTTCTTCTTCATCACACCGTGTCTTTTGTGTATAGAAGAACGCTTGCCAAGTGACGTTCTTTCTTATTCTCCTCTAATTGCGCTTCTAATAAGCGACTTTCTCGACCACCTACTGGGTCTACAACCTGGTGATAAAGCTGTCAAAGACTTGCGGAGAACGAGGCCTTTCTTCTATGTCTTAGGTGCTCATCCAAACTACGGTTCATCAAAAGTTTTTTCGCATGAAGAAATGTTAATATTGACCAATTCCTCGCTCCGAACAGGGACAGCGTGTTAAACCGTCAAAGGAGCCTGCACTGTTGATTGAACAAATAACTTAGAACTTCGAGAACCTTGTGGCAGATGAAAAAGTTGAATAGATCAGGTGGTGAAGCAAACTGTAGCAATTTCGTCCCCACACTTCATGCACTCATTCGGCTTGAATGAAAGTCCATTAAAGGCACACTCCATGTTCAAAAATGATGAGTTGTGCGACTCAACTACCAGTGATCAGGTAGTAGAGAGCTGTTGAAAAGTATGAGAGCTTGAAAATTCTTCTTTTTCACTAGTGCTCATCTTGTCCGGTCAATTCTCCATTGAAGAGATGTATACTGCAATATACTGCAATAAACCCTGAGTGACAAAACATTACTAGAAACACCCGAAGTATTCGCCGCATCTATGACACAGGAAATTATTAGGTTGTCCCAAAAGTTCATGGACACTTTCAAATAAGTTTATTCCCATAGGAAGCAAGATCAACTATATATATGTCACCTTCATTGGCAACTTGTTGCCAATCACTACGCAATGTGTGGTTGCCCTGCTTCCAGAAGCCTCTTGGTTCTGTGCCCAGAAAGGCAGCTGGGTCATTTTTGAGGTACTATCAAAAATCGTATTTTTACCCAGAAGATGGCCGCTGTGGGATTAGTTTAGATGGCGATCGGAAAGAGCTAAGTCAGGGCTACACGAAGACTGTGGTGGAATTCCCCAGCTAAGCTTCGGGATCTCGAGCAGTGTCGTTTTCCAAATGTGTGACCCTGAGCTGTGGTGGAGTAGGCAAACATTGCTCGGTTTTGGGACCAAATGGTAGAGATTTTCCACCCCACTTTGCAGTTGATTACAATAGGGCTCCCTGGTTACCATAGCGTTGGAAGGGTACCCCACCACATACACAGCCTCACCGCCCTACTGGATTGATAGGATTGCGCGATCGGTTCTGCCCTTTCTGGGGGATCTAGCCGCTGGCGCTCCCAGGAGTGATTCACCTAGAGGCACCCACTCCATATCCAGTTACAGTGCTGTTCAACCAGCCCGTACAGCGGAAGCGGGAAAGAAGTTGTAGACAGTACCCACATGTGCTCCCCTTGGAGTACTGGTCAACTCATGAGAAAAATTTTGACCGAACTTCAGAACTTTTCTAAGGGAGCGAGGCCCTCTCTCATTTGTGCTTTGGGTAAGGACTAGATAGCAAGTTGATTTGTACGAATTGGTTTTAATCAAGGAACACAGTAGGTTCAAATTTCTCCTCCTTGGACGAAGTTTTTCACCCAGATAGAAGTCACTAAAGCGGAAGCAATTGAGCCATTCCAAAGCCGTACTGTGGAAGCTAACATCAAGATCTAAATAAGGGAAATGCCGCTTATGGCTCCACCACGTTGTGGCTTGGTAGAGATTCATATAGCGAAGTGTGTCGAAAATGATGAATTTCAATTACCGTTTTTCATATGAGAACAGCGACTGCGAGGGACGGTGAAGAAGCTGTGGAATGCTTACCTCACACACTTCCCATAGACCACATAACTGGATCTCGAAATGGCTGCGGAAAAATCTGATACGAGATTCAAAAAGTGTCCCACGAACTTTTGGGACAACCTAATAAATGCGAGAGGACAGAATCGAGGGCACGCCTGGGTACTCCAATTTCAAATTAGTCCAGAAAATGATATTTGCATGCCAATGTGTGCTCAGAACAGTGGTGTCCTTACTCCTCAGTTTTTCTTCTACGTAACCTTATACAAGAAAAAAAACTAGGCCCGGTCTGCTGGGAGGGAACTAGACGTTTTTGACGAGGCCTGTGACATTGCAACCAAGTTACGCGATCGCTGATCGTTGAAGGAAACCATCTACTTTCCATTTCGGAGCAGCGTCCTTGTACGTTGTACGCGGATTCTCGGAGATTAATATACTTAATTATTCGTTGTCAAGATTTAATTACCGGTCATCGCATTCATCACCTCTAATTCTCTCATCGAACCTTTCTTTGAAATTTCTTGAAGGCACGAGGTCATCAAGATAACAGCCATGACTGATTATCGTTCCTGCTATATGTAATCGGCTATGTCCGTGTGTGTGTGTGTCTGTCTGTCTGTCTGTCACGAAATTCATAGCACCTGAAGAAGAACTTGGAGAGGTCGGGTCATGGTGGGGATGGGTAGAGCATGGGACAAAACCTAAATAGCACCCATGACCCATGGTAAGCCCCGCCCACAGTGGGGGGAGGGGGAGTAGCGTGCGTCGAAAATTAGCGATCCCACTGAAAAGAAATCATAACTCGGTCCCAGAGCAGTCCCGAGAAGGAGAAACAGTGCAGTAAAGTTAACAAAGGGCTGACCGACCAAATAGAGGAGACACACCTGAAATGGGCGGGGCGTACTTGAGATGGGCGGCGCTTCCCGTGTCACTGAAAAAAAGCCATAATTTGGCTACAAAGCAGCTCGGAGACGGGAAAAAGTGGAATAAGGTTAGCATTGGGTTGGCAGAGCAAATGGAGGAGACACACCCGAAATGGGCGGGGTGTACTTGAGATGGGCGGCGCTTCCCACAAAGGTCGGTAACTCGGTTCCCGAAAAAGATCAGAGATCGCAGAAAGTCTATGATGAAGATGAATGTCTGGCAAGAGCCCACCATGTTTGTGGCATGGGGCAAGTGGGCGGGGCGTGCATTTGAACACGAGGTACCAGTTAAAAAATCGTAGTTTGGTCCTAAAGCACTACAGATGGCGCAAAAAGTGGATTATGGTCCCAAGTGATCACATGTCGGAATGTGCGAGGCACTCCCGTTGTGGGCGGAGCGTGCCCGAGGTGGGTGGAGCCAAGTTTGAAAGATTCGTAAAACGGTTCCAGAGCACTACACAGTTTAAGATCAGCGAGGGGGTCACCGGTTGAGAAGCGCGAGGCATACGTTGCATGCGGAGCGCGCCTCGAGGTGATTGGAGCCAAATTAAGAAAAAATTCGCAAAACGGTTCCAGAACACTCCAGACACGGGGAAAAAGTAGTTTAAGATCAGCGAGGGGTCACCGGTTCACAAGTGTGAGGCATACCCGCTGTGGGTGGAGCGTGCGTCGAGAGCGGGACCAGTCTTCGTCCCTTTCTTTCTTTTCTTTCTCAAGAAAATTTCTCAAGCATTCCAGAGCACTCCAGGCACTCCGGACCTCCTCTGTGATACGGCCCGTGCGGGGCGTGGCTCCATCGCGCCTACCTGCATTCGTATGATCAAATGCTCGACTAATACCCGGCTTTTCTCTCATCTGTCCACTTGATCAACGCTCCTTACCACCATTCCATACACCGTAATAGTGTTGAAAATAGCAGGTATGATGCTATTGGTCAAAGAATGTTGACCATCTGTTCACATAAAAGAAAAGCCTGGATACTAGGCGGGTATTGAAATGTGGAAGAAGGGAAGCGCGGCGGAGCCGCGCCTATTCGGCGAAGCTGCCTGTATCTCAGAAGGAGGTGCGCTGGCGTCAGTCGGCAAAGCCGGCTGTAAAAACCATGAAGCGCTAACAATCAACATGCCTGCAAAGAAAATAGTTAAGAAAACTATGAAGAACATAATCACATCCATGACTCCCACGAGTTTACGTCGCACCAAAGTGGAGTTCCCGCTTTAGGCTCTTCATAGAATAAACAACTCAAAAAATGTTACGTGATGAATAAAATACTTGCCTCATACTATTTTTTACTTCTGCTAGCTCAGGAACAGCCTTACAGATAAGGAGAGTACTGTTGTGGAGTTGGGGTCGTGAATTCCTGCGTCCTATGTGCAACCAACACAAAAACGAATCGAACGATCGCGAAAAGAACTCGGGAATTTGTAGGTCTTAATTTACTTTTTAGGGTCGGAGCCTCCCTAGATCGCCATCCAATGTTTTCCGTTTTTTAACGTCCTTTCGCAGTGCGAGAGTGACATGGTTTATTCCACGAACGTGAGCGTATCATGCCAGAAAAAGTGCAAACTTTCAAGTGATTGTATACTATGCCTTCAAGCCACCAGTTGCACTTCCATCCGACTTCCATGGTCAGACGCTTCGCTGACATCACAAGACAGTTTTGCAGCTTTCTTGTCCGACTTGAGTTGGAATAAAAGAAATGAGCGAAAAAAACACTCTTCTTCCTCGACTCGAAAGAAAATAGTTAAGAAAACTATGAAGAACATAATCACATCCATGACTCCCACGAGTTTACGTCGCACCAAAGTGGAGTTCCCGCTTTAGGCGATATAGGCCATACTTTGTTATTTCAATTGGACTTTCCACCACCGTATCCAACAGCATATTGTACACTATCATGATACTCCGCCACAGCCTTCTGGACGAGCGCCATCGAGAGATTCTGCCACGCGACCGTGATTCGGTGCCTGAGTTCAGCGAGGTCGTTGATTTCTCCGCCAGTAGACCACCCTGTTGAGCTCCGCCCGAACCCGGTAATCGAAGGGGTTTAGGTCAGTGACACACTTAAGATATTCCGTCTTCTTCAGGTTATCAGCGCCATCCATTCCAAGTAGGCGAGAGTTTTCCAAGGCCCCGATTCCATGTGGTGACACCCAATCCTGTAGCAGTACGAAGTTTCCAAGATGGTACGGGCGACGACATGAAGGCAGGATATTCTCCTCGAGTTTGTCGATGTAACAGTCAGCGTTCACTCTTACAAGGGAGGTCTTTCAGGTCATGGCGCGCTTTTTAGAAATGGTTTGTTGCATGTTGTAGGGGTCCATATAAGGGTCACAAAAATGGGTTTCGTTTTTGCTATGCGTTTATGGGAATGCCAAAAAATGAGTGAAAACAATTTGACAAGAAAGCGGCTTTCGACCGGCTTATTGGGCTCTGTTTTAGCTGCAAATTTGAGAGTGCATAGTTGATGAGGTGTTTCTTAACTATGAAGAGAGCAAAATAAAGTCAAAAAGAAAGTGCATGGAGAGAAGTAGCACCAAGCAGTTATTCAACGATTTGTGCAACAACTGTGCGTCGTCGACGCACAGTGGATAGTGCGATGGGCTCTCGAAAAGGTGTTTATGGATCGGATCCTCCTGTCGACGAAATTCTTGCACTTTTCGGATTTCCGTCTCCTTGTGTTCCTGCGTGCGTGATGATATATATACCATTTTCACTTTAAATTCACCCTTTTTCAAACCAAATTCACCCTTTTTCAAACCAAATTCACCCTTTTCAAACCAAATTCACCCTCACTTTTCACATCAAATTAACCACTTATAAGGGCGGGCATCATCAAGCAGATCATGCCAGACATCACTGCGAGCCCCGCCCCGACGGCCACGCCCACTTGTCAGCGCGGACATAGATTCTCAAATCTTGTTTCATAACTTCTGCTTTTGCTGTTTCCCACAAACACTTTGACTGGAAACGACCGGCATTGACACATGGCCGACTCCGCCCATTCTCTAAAGGGTTTGGCAATCTAGGCTGACCACGCCCACTTGCTTTTCGCGGACTTATATATATTTGTTGTCTGAGCTGTGGTGGAGCAGGCAAACACTGCTGGATTGTTTGACCAAATGATGAAGTATTTCATCCTCCTCTTGCAAATGAATAGAATAGGTCTCATTGGATAGCGCAGCGTTGAGAGGAACCCTGCGTCAAACCCCACCACACACAGTATCAGCGAACTACTGGTTTGTAGGATGGGAGGACCGGTTGGAGGATCTAACAACTCGCGCTTCCGGGCTGATTCACCTAAGACACATCCTCCATATCCAGTACACTGTTATTAGAGGTAGTTGGCAGATGGTTTCCTACTTAGCCTAAAATGCTAGTAGGGCGCTGTATAGTGGGGAAATGGCGAAAGAACGGAGTGAAACGGTCAAAATCCTGCGAAGAAAAAGCCTCCGTTCTCAGTGACTTGTAAATCGATTTCGGACGAGTTTCCCGTAGGCATCTTACCAATCACCGCTACCGAAGATACGGCATATGTGTACCCATGTATGCATGCAGCATCACGGCCGCTTCATACCAATCCCTTCGCTTCATAATTTGCTTAGCAAATGAATGAATACGAGCGTCAGGAACGGTCGTCCATTTGTGGGCGGGCGGGCGTGGCGGGCGTTTGGGACGTAAAGTTGTGGCTTGATAGGGCCCTTATAAGGGCACCTTTCTCGGGGAAACCGCTATGCAGCCTGCCTAGGGTCGCGGAATTCTATCCTGCCAGTACTGATCCTAGTCGTCTTGGACAACTTGTCGTGCCAAATGCCTTTAAACCAATCCGTATTGCGGGAACCTGAGAGAAGTTGTAGACAGTATCCACATGCACACACCATTGAGTATCAGTCAGCCCATGAGAGAACTTTTGACCTAACTTCAACACCTTTTTGAGGGAGTTAAGACTTCTGTCATTTGTGCTTTTGGAACAGTCAAGTGTAAGGAGCGAGTTGATTCGTACGAATTGGTTTTAATCAAGGAACACAGTAGGTCCAAATCCAAGGCAGGTGGCCTCCCTGGACGAAGTTTTTCTCCCAGGTAGAAGTCACTTAGCGAAAGCGATCGGGCCATTCCAACCGTGCCACGGAAGGTAGCATCAGGGCCTAACTAAGCGCAAATGCCGCGTGTGGCTCCAGCCAGGTTGTGACTTGGTGAAGGTAGGTTCGTATAGCGAAGTGGGACAAATGGTCAACTTCATCTACCGTTTTGGATCTGCGAACAGCGACTGCGAGGGACGGTAAAGCAACAGTAGCTTACTTAACACGCTTCTCATAGGCTACATAACTGGATCTCAAATTACTGCGGAAAGATCACCTACGAGATTTAAAAAACATGTCACGAACTTCTGGGACAAGCTAATACAAAGCCTTCGGGACTCACCAACCACCGACTGAATGGGTGGTTGAACAACCGTAACGTTGCCCGCAGTTGAGGCTATGTTCGCGACACAGCTTGCTTCGACATCTTTCTTGACAATTGTTCAAATGTTTCTGGAAGTGACAATTTTTCTTTTTGGAAAGTTTGAATATCTTTGAACAGCCCTTTGTGGCATTTTCGGTCGGTTTTGTTTTCGGAATGGTTTGGAGCGAGGAATGGAATAGAATAACACAATCAATAAAAAAAGATTGTGTCTCTAAACTGAAGAATTTTCGTCGCGTGCCCGTACCTATCTGCCACCATGTAAAACCTGACGGCAGGCTGCAGATGAAACTACCGCCGCAAGCACTCTTGATAACGCCCTTTCGATAATGAAATCGAAGTAAAGTAACGGTAGGATGTGTATGCACATGCTGAACAGTGAGCGATTGCGGAATTGTAAACTGAAGTTTCTTTTCCTAAGGAATAAAAAGAAAAGTTGCAGTTTTCCGAATGTCTAGCAAGGAATTCCTTTGGTACAAATTCCTCAGCACAGAAATGAAGTGAAAAACAGGCACATTGTTGATTTGCAAGCACATGATCATTAGATACGCGACATAATGAGAACTTATTAAATAACGGAATGACGTTACACAATGAGCACAAAATATTAAACACACCTGCGTACTACTGTGGAAGTAGCTAAGCACAGGAAAACGCGATCCATCACGGAAGGTCGCACTGATTTTCAGATGGTTATCTCCAATTCCCTTAGGTACAATCACTCTCTCAGGATATGAAGGGCAGACCTGCAATTCCATTGCCAAATCACGAGTGTTTTTGATGCGAGAACCTGATGAAAGCAAACGGTTGCAAGACCAAAGTCAAGGAAGTTCAGTAGAGTGAGCAAATAAACTGGTCTTTTTACCTTTTTTCTTCAAACCAGACACCTTTTGACATACATACTCTTTATAATCTGGTAGTGAGAAAACTGCGCCACGCTGAGCAACGATGACGACGGCAAAGTTCCTTATTAGCTCCTATCAGCTCTTACCATCCTACCAATAATGTCCCTCTCCCTTACCCTATATCTATCTCCTAATCAACGCCTAGATTATGCTGTAACGTGCGCTGTGAATACTGTACCTTGCACTTCTAATACCTCCTACAGAATCTTATGAGCAGCCAACAGTTCTTGGCACCAATCAGTAATCTTCTTATCCACCCCCCCCCCCAGTATATCACGGACTCAACGCCTAGCTGATGCTGTCACCCGCGTTATAAATATGGAGACCTTCCCTTTCTAGTTCCTTATCTAGTCTTCATCAAATGTTATCACTTCCTGTCACCAACCAGTCATGTGCCGTCCCCCACCTTGTATCACTTCTTGTACCAACCTCCCCGTCTAAGACAGGCGTAAAAAATTTCGTGATAGAGTGACACACACACCCCAATATGCTCACTTTCCATGAACTCGGCAAAACTCTTGAATGAGTAATCAGCTCGATCAATTGACAGATCGACGGTAGATAGGGTATGCCCTAGTTTTGCGGTCTTGCGAGAAAACAATGACAACCTAGGAATGCCTGTAAGGATATCACCAAGTGCATCCACCATTGACGTCTCCAGGGACTTACATCATTTACATAGCTCCATCTCAATAATCAGCGGAGATATTACTCAAGGGTTTCCAACATATGAGACTGTAAACTGAATTCGGTTACCCCACAACACTACTACCGATGTCCACAGCATATGCGTCGATGCATCAACAATATAAACGACATGCTGTCTATCGTGGCCACTGCATAGAACATCAGCAATCCAACCAAACAAGACAACAACATACAAATAGCGCAATTAGCTTGGCTAGGTATATCGTTGGGAGTGCGGCGTGTTACGTGCTGCGTACTTTGCCTGCCGATATAGATCCGAATGGCATCCAGTAACCACTATCCTTAAGCCTCATTTCCGCGCTTTTTGAAATCACAGAGCTCCCCTTGCTTTCCAGAACTGAGCGAAATTTTAACCAAACTAGACATTTCTCATGCGAAGAAGAATGCTCCTTATTCACGGCAGCTCGCTTAAAACAACAGAAAAGATTTTTTTGTGCGTATGTGTGGTAACAATGTTCCAGAATTAGCTGCAACTTCGGTGCCTAGCATCTGCTTCAGGACTGAAATTATTCAGGTTGTTTTTACCTAGACACTATACCTACTTGACGAAGAACACAACCCACAAGGACTGCTTCCAAGCAATCGACTTACTCTGCCGTCCCGAAATAGATAACCCACCCCAAGCATACTCTTCAATGGTGGGATGCTTTGTGACACGATCACATGATGACTTGCATAATGTCACATAGTTCCGTCCCTGTTATTTATTTCGGGTAGTAGCCGTTTATTTCCAGGCCTCCATATTTTCCTTTCCATTGTGCTCTCTACCGAGCGGTGTAGTACTTTGACGATTAAGAGGGGGTTCTTGGTGAGCGTGCTCCTTTATGCGATGCCTAAGAAACTGCTATTAGGGTAAGAAGGTGGATTTCCCAGCGCTCTCCGGTGTTCGTCGATCCTTTTGTAGAGGGGCCTCCCAGTTTCTCCCACATATTTTTGTCCGCATCCTTGACACTCCTACCAGATAAACTGTCCCCTGAGTTGACAATTTTAGAGTCACTGCAGTAACTACAACCTGCCCTTCCACACTATCTTCATAAGGCCTTGAAAAGTAAGAAGGCGTTTTAAATTTGGTGGAGGACGGAATATTAGGCGTATAGGAAGTGGTGAGCACTTTACAATATTATTTACTTTTAATGCCGTGCTTTCATTTAGATAGGTAATACCAAGGGAATTCCGTCCGACGCGGAGTGTGGTCCTCCACGTGCGGGTGCGAGTGCGTGTGTAATAATTCTCCCCCTTAGAATCCTATTCTCCTCATCGAGTCTAGTGACTGTTGCCGGGACAGCATATCATTTCCTTAGTGCTTACACATATTCGAACAGCATTCGGCTTTGCATTATTCTGGGGGCTGCCTTTTCTGGCGTGCAGCAACAAATTCCTTAAAGCTGGCTTTTTATACCAGGATGACTCCGTGGTTCCCTTTCTAATCCGAACTTTTGGCGTTATCGAGACATAAACAATTCCTGTCCATTTGTTGGGCCTGTAGAGACAATTCCTCATTGGTGGGTTTTCCCCATCGTGAAGTGATGATGGGACCGGTGCAAATTGTTAACTAAGGGGTTCTTGTGAGCTTAGCCCTTCTATGCGATCGCGCTAAAAAACTCGCTTATTGGTAAGAATGTTGATTTCCCAGCGGTCTCCGGTGTTCCCCGATCCTTTTGTAGAGAGGCATCCAGTTTTCCCCACATATTTCTGTCCACATCGTTGACACTCTACCAAACAAAAACTGTCCCTCTGAGTTGACACATTTTGAGTACTGCCGTACCCACAACCTCAGCCCTCTCCACCACCATTCTTCCTGAGCTTAGAGAAGTAAGAGACGTAATTTAAAATTTGTGGGAGGACCGGAATATTAGGCGCATGGAGTGATGATGCCCTTTACCGTATATTATTTCCTTTTAACGCACGCACTTCAATTTAAAGATTCCGCAGATAACGCAACCGGACATCCCCCTCCGACCGCGAGAGAGTGTCGACTCCCCCACGTGCGGGTGCGAGTGCGGTGTTGTAATAAATTCTCCTCTAGAAATCTATTCCACTATCGAGATCTAGCTTTGACTGCTGGCGAGCATATATCTCCTTGTTTACCACATATTCACGAACATGCATGCTTTCATATTCTGGGGGCTGCCTTTTCTGGCGTGCAGCAACAAATTCCTTAAAGCTGGCTTTTTATACCAGGATGACTCCGTGGTACCCTTTCTAATCCGAACTTTGGTGTTCAAGAATGGGACAAATCCTTCATTGTTGGGTGTAAGACAATTCCTTCATTGTTGGGTTTCCCATAGTGAACTTGATGATGGGACCGTGCAAATTCGAAGTGAGTAGTGTCCCTTCTAATTCGGCCAGGGACGAACCAATGAGTACGGTGTTGAGGTATCGTTTATAGAAAAATATGACTGCTGTCAGCGACCTCTCTTGTAAGGTACAGAATGGCCAGCAGTGGTGCTATTCGTGATCCCATGGCTAAACCTCGATGTTGGACATAAAATCTCCCGTCGAACTGGAATATGTTGCTCTCCAGCGTTGCCCTGAGTAAGTTCCTGAGATCAATTCCTCCCGGACCGAGGGTGCATATTTTTTCTTTGTACTGTCTCCACAGAGCTAACAAAGCTAAGGCATCTCGAGTGTTGACGTTGGTGTATAGCGAAACAGCATCGAAGCTAGCATAGCATGCACCGATCGGCCCATAGCACAGGTAGAGGTATGTAAAGAAATACCTGGGGTGTTTGCTAAATGTAACGTGATGTGCTGTAAGAGTGGGGAAAAGACTTGAAAACACTTGACTTATGACCAGCTAATCTAGCTGAGCGATAAGTAGCTTTATCCCCGGTCCACCACAACAGAAGATGATAGGGCGGATTTTGATGTCCCTATCGATGAGATTCCTTGGAGCGATACCGACAACTTTGTGGGTTCAACCAAGCGAATAGAAGGCGGGTATGCAGGGTGAGGATGATATAAATCTTCTTACAGCCTCCTGGTTTTATTGAAAAAGAATTTGCTCAGAGGAAAACGCCAAGAACGCAACCAGGAGGCAGTAAGAAGATTTGTATCATCTTACCCTGCGCATTCACCCACCTTCTATTAGTTTCTTGGAATTAGAAGACAAATTCGTTTGTCATTTGAAATCCGTTCGAGGGCGATTCTCCTTGATCACTACATTCGTCAAAATGGAAAGAGATGGCGATGTATCAGATAACTGCGACACTCATGCTTAGAGGTCGAACTGCATCCGTGGAGAAAATAAGTAAAAATTCGGCAGGAATCTATTACCGCTGAGAAGACATTGAGTGCATTCGAGGTTGTTATTTTTCTTGCTACTTTTCATTGCGTGCATTCGGTGTTATGGTTTGTAGAATCGACCAGGGCCGACTATCTCTTAATCTTGGCATGGTTGTGATGTCAATTTAGTTGTTCACTTGAGCCGACCAAGATTGTTAACATTTATTAGGCCAACGTTTCGGCTTGTTCGCCTTCGTCAGAGCCTGAAAGAGTCAAAAACAGATGTGACTTGTTCTCTCAAACGCCTTAACTGAAACTGAAGACCATTTCGAGATACCGGTAAACCACCTAACAGTATCGGTCAGTAAAGATGACTTGGCTTACCTTGATCGCGGTGACGCGAGATGGACCACCCAGGCTGTACTGATGCAACAAGTGAGACCTGCCCCTCTGCCCTTCGACCTCACGTAGATCAAAATCCACAGAGGTCGGAAAAGGGCGCGAGCTCACGGGTAATGGCCACACACTCCTCTTTCCTGTTCATTTGGGGGTCTCTAGCCGAAATCCAGAATGCTTCCAAGGTCTTCCGCGCAGCGATCTCAGGCTCCTGCGCCAGGATAGACGCGGTCACCTGGAATTCGATAGTGAACTCGATGACCAATGGAGTTTGGATACGCATCCTTGCAGGCGATCCAAGGTGCTTCTTAACCCGTACGCGCAGCGGACGACCAGTTTCTCCTATATACTCACCATTGCACGCGAGGCAACGTATTGAATAGATCACACCGGACTTCATGCAATCCCCTGCTCTACCATACGGGCAAACCATGTCCGGGATATCGCACAGCTGATCATAAAGGCGATTGCGAACGAGGATGCGTTTCAAATTGTTAGGGGGTATTTCTACCAACCTAACAACGTCTTGCAAGCCACATTTCTGCAGGCTTGCTCGAATCACTCGACTCACCTCTTCCGATATGAATGGGAAGCTGAACGGCACTTTATCGGAGGATATCCCGTTAGTGAACCTACAGTGTTCAGCATATCCTCTTCGTGTTGATCGCGACTCCTGGTATCCGTTGGATACCGCAATACTTCGGGCTATTTCGAGCGATTCCTTTTCCAACCCAACATCAGAGGAGACCTTGCTTGCAGTTCTGTACATGTTACTAACGACAGCACGCTTGGTCATTTTGGGGTGTGCCGAGTACAATGAACAAGGATGTTCTTGTTGCTCGGCTTTCGGTACCACTTCGTTCTAACCGTATTTCCCAACAACTGGATTTGAATGTTGAGAAAAGGGAGCCAATTCTCTATTGGAGTTTCCCTGGTAAATTTGATATTGACTGACTGCTCATTTAGAAGGTCGAAACACTTATCGATTTCGCCTTGAGTGTGGCATATTATGAGACAGTCATCGAATAGAGTAGTGGTCTTCGATCCAGTATGGGTTTCTCTATCCTGGACATGAAGGCTATGGCCAAGACCGGTGCCAGCCGTTGTCCCATAGCCAATCCCCGCAATTGCCTATAATATTGTCCGTCCCACCTGAAAATGGAGCACTTCAGACATTCCCCCAGGATCTCCATTACTTGCGAAATGGTGAACCCGAGAAGCAACTCGTATGTAGCCTCCTGCGTAATCAATTGAGACATTGAAAAGATGTGCCATCAAATGATTTTACCACACAACCATCTCTGAGATTTGCACTGGATAACTTATTTAACAGCATACTCCTTTTCCAGGTGGGCGGGATATGTTGGAGAAGTTGTCGCAAGAAGTTCCTAGCACTTTTGACGTTAGCTCAATAGTTTAGATGCCTGGAAATTGACCCCACTTTCCACGCACGCCACGCCCACGATGGCCTATGCGATAGAGTATGCAGATATTGTTGAGCAGGTATACGGAAGGTAAACTGTAGGGTGAGTTGGAGGCTATCGCGCCCTTCGTAACGATAGCCCGTGGGGTGACCTCATAAGTTGCATGCGCTGACTGCTCACCTCGGCAATTCCAACGCAAATACAACATCGAGTTGACTGTTCAAATGAAGCATTTTATTACATTACCCTAGTGCCGGATTTTGCTACTTCCTGTTTAAAAGAAGCACGAAGTTACTACAAAGATTAAGTCAATACTATTCAGGAAGCGGGGAAAAGTCAAAGATCTTAACATCAAGAAACAATAGCAATAAAAGCATTGTTAGCATTTACGTTTAGCTGCCAGATATTAGGTAAGCAGAAAAAGTGAAGCTGTTCGAAATGAACTTTTGGGGTTATATGGAGCACTGACGGAACCGAACAACCTCTTCATAGAACGGCGCAGGCATGATCCTAAGTTTTGTCAGGTCCTATCAGCTGTTGGAAGTGCTAACAGCTGATAGGACCTTATAAGAGGTAGTAAAACTCAAGTGCCACGTTATTCATCATCCCTGCTACGGTAGGGAGCTGATTTCGTCAGATGATGTAGTGGTTGTAATAGAAACATCAATGGAGTTGTCTTTCTTTGAGTTGGTGGAGCTTTCTCAAGCACGAAGGTTTCGTGGTAGGAACATTGGAGACGATTGATGATTACGTCAATTGATTCTAATTATTAGATTAAAAACATTATTATGTTGCAGCGGCACATTCACGTAGTGTATGGAAAAATAAATAAATAGATAAATAAATAAAGAAATAAATAAATAAATATAATAAATAAATAAATAAATAAATAAATAAATAAATAAATAAATAAATAAATAAATAAATAAATATATATATATATATATATATATATATATATATATATATATATATATACATATAAATTGAGGAGAATGGATGACGGCTATTCACATATTCACGACTACACTGCTAAGCTCTGTTTGAGAGCTTGTTGGCGAGAGAGGCCAGCAGGTTAGCTAGCCCAACCTATTAAGCGAGGTCATGCCGCAGGCAAGCGCCAGGCGATACATGGGGAGGCTCCTCCCACTCTACAGCTTCCTTACCGTATACCGGCCCGGTGAAAGTGGCACGCTACTGCAGGTACAGATGCATTCACCTCGCACAAAAGTAGAACTAGAATTCACGGAGGCGAGTGTACAGTTTCTCTTTAAAGATAGGAAAGCCCTTTCTCTTTAGAGATGTGACAACCCAAACAGTCATTGATGTAAGTCATTATGCGTCGTTTGCTAAGTTAAGAAGTCTCGCAACTTTCACCATCTCCCATGACTTCGGGTATTGCTTGCAAAGCCTGTTCGCTTTGAACGTTGGTGCGAAGCGCGGTGATGTAAAACGACTCCATTACGCAATTGGAACTGATACGCAGGCTACGCAACTGTTCAAGGAATTAGACTGTGTTGAACAGGTGGGAGGAAATACTGGTCAAGAACTTTATTACAATGCATTCAGAAATAATGAGATTCGGTCAGCTAATCGACATACGCTTATAATGACTGGTCTTAACTTATGAGTGCCTGATATTGGCAGAGACTCTTGGGCGCGAATTTGGAGGCTTCCACGAAGCTGTAAAAACACGTCGAACGGCGAATCAGGTTCGAGCTTACAAAGAAACAATGTCCAACCTAGTTAACTGGCCCTCCCTCATCTAAAGGTGGCTGCACGGAGATCATCTGATGCATCCCGCAACTGAAGTTTTCTTATTTCAGTAATAAGTAGTGACTTGACAACTTCAGTGAGTGGGGAAAAAAAGGCTGTAACAGCAATGTATTGTACTAAATGGTTGGCATCTAGCGCTAGAACTGGCTACTAATGTACCATTTGGGCCTTTTATACTATAAGGATGCTGCTTAAAACGATTCCCGATGACTCTGATTAGTATTCAAATCACATGTATTGGCTCATTGATACGAACCTGAAACCCAGCGTTGACATCACTGATGCGGAAAACATCACCACAACGAACAATCAAGCGAGCAAACTCTTCGCAAGAATCAAATGCTTTCCAGCCATCATCCAGAACTTGGAATGGGCATCGATAATAGAACGGATAATCGTGACAGCAATCGCCTGCAGTAAAAACATAGACATTTATACTAAAGTTCGTCGAGCAGGACAGCTTACGTTTTATACTTACTGATGGTAGATAAATACTCTATTGACCGCGCTGCAGCTTGGCAGTCTTCCCAGGTCGACATCTCGAGAATTATCTGCTGAAAACGAAAGTAAATAAATTGTCCAGTGCTTGAGATTTTTTGTAATGGCCAGGATCTAGATAAACCTGCTCTGATTTTCTCATTGATGAAGGCAGAGAAATAAGTACGTTTGATTGGTCAGGAAGAGAATGATGAAGAAAAGTGATGTGAAAAGCTAACACCTTCACTTTCAAACTTGAGTGCAGCCGCACTCGGATTGATTTGTGAGTAACACTTTATCTTCAACGCAATACTGGGCGGCTAGATCGTAGAGATTGGCATCATATAACGCTCTGACTTTTCTCTGACCTCACACCTATCTGAATGTTCACTTCAACAAGTGTTCAAATAGGTGCATTGAAGCAGTATAAGCAGTATAAGCAGTTACTTGTGAATTATGTTTGCGCATGGTATTAGTTATTGCTCTAGTACGACCTCGAGTTTGACTGCGAGCGTCCTTACCAGGACTTTTCCAATTTTTTTACAGTAGGTTCTGATATGTCTGGAACCTTCACGTCAAAACAGCCTGACGGGTTTTCTTTACTTTTGTTTAATGCTCAACGCGTCACTATCCCAGCATGTAGTCACTGATTCATTAATTCGCATGGAATCCTCACAGGTTCGGGTCACTTTTTGCTCGGTTCTTTTTGATTAGGACCTTTCAGAGATACTTACAGTAACGCTTGAATTACTATATAGATATGACCTCACGTTACTGACATGCCGCTGCAACACTGCATTTCTGCATCATCTTCAGCTCTCACAGTCCTTTCACCAGTTACATTTCAAAGCCCGCGCTTCAATTCCAAATTCCACTAACTCATTTTAATATAACGTATAATACCAAAGAGATACTTGAATTTTGTTACAAAACAGTGACAAAAATTACGTTGCCAACAATGGTTACGAATAGATTAACAACAATAAGAGTAGCAGCATATTGCATCTACAATATTCACGCTGCAAGTTACACTTTAGTAAATTTTTATCGGACATTTCTACCACCATATTAAAGAGCATATTAAATACTATCATGATACTCCGCCACAGCCTTCTGGAGGAGCGCCATCGAGAGATTCTGCCACGCGACCGTCAGTGGGTGCGTGAGTTCAGCGAGATCGTTGATTTCTCCGCCACTGTAGACCACCCTATTGAACTCCGCCCGAACCAGGTAATTGAGGGGGTTTAGGTCAGGTTACCTGCTTAGATATTCCACCTTCTTCAGGTACTCAACGCCCTTCCATTCCAAGTAGGCAAGAGTTTTCCCAACGCCCTTTGATTCCATGTGGTGTCACCCAATCCTGTAGCAGTACAAAGTTTCCAAGAAGGTACGGGCGACGACATGTGGAGAGGATATTCTTCTCGAGTTGCTCGATGTAACCGCCAGCGCTCACCTTTAGTCCGGGGCCCACGAAGAAAATATCGGTCTCTCCATTCCAGGTACGTCCGGTCCCCACCATCAACTGGCGCCTTGGCGACTGAGGTGAAGATGATGTCCTAGACCGTAGCGACGTTGTCGGAGCTGCTCGATGTTGGAGGTCTTCCAGATTGAGAGTACTGGTCTCCAGGTAGCTATCCATGGGTGACTCCACACTAGAAGTTTCGCAGCTGTTTGGAGGTGACATGAATTCCAAAGGTCTTCTCCAGTCAGGCTGCGACTGGAGATGACTTCATATTTTGGTGTACATGAAGGTGATGGGCGAGAGCCAGCTCCTGCTTATCGAGGAACATCTTGGGTATCTTCCGCCCTGGTACTCGTATCCACGTCCTCTGTCTGGGCAGCGAAAACTTTGCTGATATGTGACTCGGTCGAAGTGACTTTTTTTGGGCCCCCCTGTATACGCCATTTTCACATCAAATTCACCACAATTTTTAGACCGTGCAGTTCATCAATAAATCTCGCCAGACACACTGCAAATCCAGCCCCGACGGCCATGCCTATTTGTTAGCGCGGACACAGATTTTCGGATTCTGTTTCATAACTTGACTTTTTTTTGTCTTTTGCTGTTTCCCCACAACTGACTGAAAACGACCGGACATCAACACATGACCGACTCCGCCCATTCTTCAAAAGTTTGTTGCAAACTTCGAAATTTCATAACTTTTTCAACTTTTTAATTTCACATCCACTCCTGGCATGACGAAGGTACGCGCATTTATGCGCCAATTTGGGCTACGCCCCTTGGCCACGTGCACTTGCTTTTTGCGGAATTTTGACAATTTTTCGAAATTTTCTCAGCCCTACTCGAAGGAGCACCGCCACTTTTCAAAAATGGTGCAAAACGGCAGCATGGAGTCTCGACTTACATGGGGTATTGCTGGTCACTCGGAACAAACTTTGCCTGATTTATTTGTTCCGAGTGACGGACGAGACCCTAGCATGCAAGCCAAGACTCTATACTGCCGATCTGCACCATTTTTGAAAAGTGGGCGGGGCTTCTTCAAAGTGGGCGGAGCCTCTCACAGTGGGCGGGGCTTCACGTAGCAGTCCAAAAATGCAAAAATTTTGAAAAAATATCAAAATTCCGCAAAAAGCAAGTGGGCGTGGCCAAGGGGGCGGAGCCTAGATTGCCAAACCCTTTAGAGAATGGGCGGAGTCGGCCATGTGTCGATGCCCGGTCGTTTTCAGTCAAAGTGTTTGTGGGAAACAGCAAAAGACAAGAAAAGTCACAGAAGCAGAAGTTATGAAACAAGATTTGAAAATCTATGTCCGCGCTGACAAGTAGGCGTGGCCGTCGAGGCGGGGCCTCCGAGTGGTTAAGAGTGTAGACTCATAATCTCACTCTGAGCCACGAGTTCGATCCCTGCCGAGGCACAAACCTGCCTTGCAAAAATTGCAAAAATGGGGACGATACCAGCGTCAGGCCCAGGTTGACAGGCCGGCTGATGGAGGAACCCGTCACAACAACCATGACAAGTCGCAATAGAATCAGTGTAAAGCTAGGACGTCACCCGGAAGTGGCGCGCAGAACCCTCGCCCGAGTTCTGTGGTCAGTATGCGAGGGCTACCGAGGGGTGAACGACCTCGGCCAAAGAAGCTAGTTCGAATTGGGACCCTGAACGTGGGGTCGCTTACCGGGAAGTCTCGTGAGGTTGCCGACCTCATGAGACGCAGGAATATCCAAGTCCTATGCCTGCAGGAAACGCGATGGAAGGGGCCCGCGAGATTGGAGAAGGCGTCAAACTCTTCTACAATGGAGCAGACACCAAACGGAATGGCGTTGCCATAGCGGTGGCAGAATCCCTCAAGGACTGCGTCTCCACTGTGAACAGGATCAGTGACCGGATCATGGGAGTGAGAATGGACACGAAGGAGGGGTACTGGACAGTACTGACCGTGTACGCACCACAATCCGGTTGCTCTGAAGCCGAAAAGGATGAGTTCTACCTGACCCTGGACGAGGCCATAAGATCGGTTCCGGAAGAGGACTATCTCACCATAGCTGGAGATCTGAATGGCCATGTTGGGAGGGACAGAAGGGGTCTAGAAAGGGTGCACGGAGGTCAAGGAATAGGGACAAAGAACGCTGAGGGAGGACGAATCCTTGACCTAGCAACAGCCCACGACTTAGCAATCTGCAGCACCTTCTTCGCGAAAAGGAGGACCCAAAAGGTAACCTACAGCAGTGGAGGGAGACAAACGGAAATCGACCATGTCCTGGTCAGAAGATCGTCTCTCAAAACCATCAAGGATATCAAGGTACTGCCTGGGGAAGAGCTGGGCCCTCAGCACAGGCCTCTCCTGGCAGACATCGCCATAGACCTCCCCAAGAAGACAAGGGTGAGAGCAGAGCGAAGAATTCGGTGGTGGAAAATGGGCAGGGTAGAAAAGGATAGCCTCGGCCGAAGAATACTGGAGGCTGGTCTCCCAGACCCACGATGGCCAGGTCAAAACGACACCTGGACCTACGCAGCCGCAGAGGTCATCCTACAATGTGCAAGGGAGGTCCTGGGAGAGACCGAGGTGGTATCAGAGGAGACAAGGCAGCCTGGTTCTGGAACAAGGAAGTCCAGGAGGATTCCGAAAGGCCTCGTCAAGCAGAAGAAGGAAGCTCACAAACGCTGGCAAAAGACACGGGAGGCCCAGAAGTACGTACGCTTCCTGCAGAGAGCTGCAAAAGCACCGCCTAAAAGGCAAGCACGTGCTTAAGGCCAAGATACTGGTAAATGGACGCCCTGTACGATAAGCTCGGAAGTGCCGTAGATTAGGGTTGACAAGTTTCGTCTTCCGCCTGGGCTAAAGCTACGGCATCGCGGTGCATTCTCATGGAATCAGGTCGTAAAAGATGTGAAGAGCAGCAACGGGGCCATTCTCAGGAAACCAGCCGAAGTCAGGAAGAGGTGGGAAGAATACTTCGAGGGACTTCTGAACGAAGAATTCCCTCGCAAGGATAGCCCACAGATAGAGGCGACGGCAGGTCCCATCACTCCCTGGACGAAGGATGAAGTTCGCCGGGAGCTAGGGAGAATGAAAGCTGGGAAAGCAGTGGGTCCAGACGGGGTACCGATAGAATCATGGAAGGTCCTTGGAGAGTATGGGGTGAGTTGGCTCACGCACTTCCTAAACAACGTAACAGCTGAAGGAAGGATGCCGAATGCGTGGAGGAGCAGCACAATCGTTCCCATCTTCAAAAGAAAGGGGACGCGACGGAGTGCTCCAACTACCGCGGGATCAAGCTGACTCCCCATACCATGAAGCTGTACGAGCGCCTGGTCAACACTAGGCTGAGGGAACTTGTCCCTATCTCGCAGGAACAGTTCGGCTTCATGCCCGAGAGGTCCACCACCGATGCCATCTTCATCGCCAGACAGCTGATGGAGAAGTACCGAGAAGCGGCGACCCTGCTACCTAGCCTTCCTGGACCTTGAGAAGGCATTCGACCGCCTGCCAAGGCCTGTACTCTGGAGAGCGCTCAGAGAACGTAACGTTCCGGAACACCTCATCTCCATAGTGAAGGACATGTACGATGGGGCTAAAGCAGCTGTACGCACCCCTCACGGCTTGACAAAGGAGGTAAACATTACGGTTGGGGTACACCAAGGGTCAGCCCTCAGCCCGTTCCTCTTCCTCCTGACTCTAGATGTCATGGCAAAAGAACTCATGGAGGGACCACTGAAAACCATCCTCTATGCTGACGACATCGCCCTGATAGCGGACAGCAGGGAGGAACTTCAGGACAAGGTGCAGCGGTGGCAGGATGTGCTCGCTGCGAATGGACTCCGGCTGAACGTAAGAGACAAGTTCATTAAGCCTCCGAAGAGGTTGCGCCGAAGTACATGTACGATCCCATGGCGAGAACTCGAAAGGTCGAGGATTTCCAGTACCTGGGGAGCAACCTAGCAGCTGATGGCAGCGTGGACCAGGCGGTGATGGCCCGAATCAACGCAGCCTGGCTGAAATGGAGGGAGTCCACTGGCATCCTGTGCGACGGCGGCGGTGCTCGAGAACGCTCAAGAGCAAGGTGTACCGGGCTGTGGTGAGGCCTACAATGCCTCTACGAGCAAGTCGAGTGCTGCCTTCATCTGCAAGAACCATGAAAGGCAGCTCCACTCAGCTGAAATGAGGATGCTGAGATGGGCCTGCGGCTGGACACGACTCGACAGAGTCAGAAACGAGGACGTCAGAGCAGTCACACAGACGGCTCCTATCCAGCTGAAGGCACGAGAGCAGCGACTGCGATGGTACGGTCATGTACTGAGGAGGCCCGAAGACCACCCAATAAGGAAGGCATTGGAACTCGAGGTAGAGGGCAAGCGACCACGAGGAGCCCCAAAGAAAAGATGGAGGGACGTCATCAAGAGGGACCTCACTGAAGTGAAAGCCACAGCAGAAGATGCAGTGGATCGGAACAAGTGGCGACGTCTAACAAGATCAGCGGACCCTGCGACGGCGCGGGACTAACGCTAGGGAGAAGAAGAAGAAGAAGGGCCTGTTTGACATTTGGAAGCTAGTACCTTAAGCTGTGTATCTGTGAAATTTGGCGAACCTAGCCCAGAAGTTCTCGAGAAATTGAAAAGAAGCCCGAGTGGTGAAAATCGGCGCCGGTTTTTCAAATCAGACGTCATAAAAGGAAAGTGCGCTGCTCAAATTTGACCTGCGCCGGACCATAGTTGTGTGTAAGGGTGTTCTCGAAATACACGGTGGAAGATTTGGTTCAGGAGCCCGTACAAGGAAGAAAGGAAAAATTTGTTGTCGTGGATGGTCCCATAATATTCATCCTGCACAAGAAAAACGGGGTGGATGAAAATAGGCCCAACTGATATCTGATCACAGAGCCTGGACCTTTGTCGGGTTTCCCCGCGAGACTGACATCCCTGCTGCAATTACTGTACGTGTTATGACCGATTAAACTGAGGATGGTCAAGGGGGTGTGCGCATGGACTCATTCTCTCTATAGATAGTCACCAGATCCTATACCTCTAGCAGTAATGTTCTCAGCATGAGATGTCACTCACAACTGTGAAAACGCTCCCAGGCCTCAGATGAAATATGGGTGGTCTCGGACCTCGAGCCGAAAACTCACATCGTCAATTTTGTATGAAGTGCAGATGAGACGTCGATTCCACCATGAAGATTTAGGCGCAAGGGGATTCATTCATAGCAAAGGATTCTCCACTGTGCGCTTCAAGCTCTTTATACAGAGAACAAATTCGTCCACTGGCGGTACACTGCTCTGATCCTCTCGGCATTCAGATCGACAAATGGATGCTACCACACAACTACAAGAAGGCCATCGTTGCTCGTCATAGTGCCAGACCCCGAGTAACTGTATTGTAGATCAGTGCTGGGACACAAACAATACTGAGACCTGAGTTCAATCGCCCCATTCGCCCGTCATAAAGCCATGCGATTACAACTGTTCTATTCAGTTGAGAGTACTCTCGACGGCAGACGCTACAATGTTTTGTCATTTGCCGAAATTGGCAACAACAGCAATTTACCCACACTTGTTGAAAAATCGAAGGTATTTACCAGAGGTCCAAAGGCCCTCGGGGCACTGGGAGCGGGTCATTGGTGAAGGAGGGATTTACTCATCCTAAAGCTAAAATATCACTTTTCTATCTATTCTCCTCTTTGTTTTATTCAAAAAGAACAGCGGGCACTTTGAATGGGATGACCTAATATCCGGAAGTGGCAGCAACTGATGAGAGCTGATAAGAGCGTTAGGAGAATGCCGTTGAACATA